>JAQISU010000242.1:2225000-2302500 GCA_029339505.1 Unio delphinus
TATACTTCCGCATACATATTGACTGTATGAGGAGATAATTGTATTGTTTCAAGTATACCATTCTATTGTACGATTCCCGTCAAGGTACATTTGAAAAATTGTGCAAATATTTCTCCGTATTGCCTGAAATGTGAAAGTATAACATTACGATTTATAATTAAACCCATGCCGTGACCTGCCAACTACATTGGCAATATATATATATATATATATATATATATATATATATATATATATATATATATATATATATATATATATATATATATATATATATATATAAATTTATTGTTTGACAGTTTTAAGTTCTTCTTTATTTTTCACTACATGCTATTGTATTAGAACTTTATTCACTAGAGATGATGTTTATTTGCAGGAAATCGGTTGACCGAATTATTCTTTGGTAAACAAGTAACGTTGACCTATATCCTGACCTTGATTCAAGATTAGTGAGAACCACATAAACAGGTCTCATATTTATTTTAAAATGATTGGTTGTTGTCAAGGCCAAGGTCAAGATCGGACTAGTCAAGAAGTAAACAACTTTTAATTTATAAAGTAAAAGTGATTGGTTCTCGGCAGTGACATGTTAGGAGTACGTGATATATAACGATCACGTGACTCCCCCTTTCGTGATTTCGCAATTTGGGGATTTCTTTTCGCCACTGCGTATTTGAATACGATATTGTCATTGTTTTAGTGAAATATATTGAGTTCTGGGTTTTTACAAAATAACCTTAAGTCATTTTCTTTTGTTGTAGCCAAGGTTGTTTTTTTACTCTATGTTAACAATTCTTCTGTTCAATTGGATTTAAAAGGATTAATTCATATCTCTTTAAATATTTGATGTGATCAAATGTAATTCTTGTACAAAGACAGTTTATCAAAATATTATTCAAATTTCCAAAACCGGAGTGTTAAATCTTGTGATTCTACAAATAAGAAAAGATAAACACAAAACAGACTTCATCATACGTCATAATCTTCCATCTTGGATTTTCCAAAAATACTCGAACTACGTCATCGTTTTCCATCTTGGATTTTTCAACAGGGCGCGAACTTGAATTTACTAGAACATTTAATTACTAGGACTGTTGCAGTTTAATTCGTGGATTATTCTTGGATTATTTTTGGATTTGGTTATTAAAACTAAGTTCTTTTACCATTTTGACATCATTTTCCAGGGAAATAAATTATTTGTTAAATTATACAAAGCTTTTTGTTTTCACTTCCTTTTAGTTACCGTTATCTAGACTAACCGCGACCAATGTATGTATGTATGTATGTATGTATGTATGTATGTATGTATGTATGTATGTATGTATGTATGTATGTATGTATGTATGTATGTATGTATGTATGTATGTTTGTATGTGTGTGTGTGTGTGTGTGTGTGTGTGCGTGCGTGCGTGCGTGTGTGTGTGTGTGTGTGTGTGTGATTTAAATTCAATACCAGGGTTAGGGGTCTATTTTTAAAATATGTTAGAATATTAATGTACTATTCAACAAAGTTCGTTATTTGTGGTCAGTACTCTTCAAGCCAACCAACTACTGAGATCTGGACAAGATCCAATATGTAGCGGGTTGGCACCGAGAAAACGAACATGGTTCGTCTTTTTCGCAGTCATTCATACATACCACTAAGACTAAAAAGTCTAATGCGTGCTTTATAAAACTTTAACTTAGATTTTCTTCTGGAAATTAACTTTGGACACTCATCCTGGTTCTTAAATTATGTCCTAGGTTTTTATATTAAAGTTGCTTATATTGGAATTACTCGTTCCTACATTAAGATCTGAAGTGGGATCAGTCTTATTGTTCTTTTCAATTTTAATTTGAGAGGATTTGTGTATTTAAATTATTCACTAGAATTACAGTGTCTGTTAACAATTTTCTGACTAAATCACAATTTTGGGATTATTATGAATTCATTCAAGGATATTTGGGATTTTATCCCTGAGATACACCGAGACTATTGTTACAGTGACACAGTAGAGGCTAATGTCACATCAGTGCATTCAATATTTGAATTTCATCCGGAACACTGCTTGAGTTTATTTAGAAATCTATTATTTTGAACTTGTTTGAACTTTTGAACACGTTTAGGACTCTTTCGGAGTATTTGAGGAATTGATTCACAATACTGTATGTTCTTTTTAAATTGTGGTTTATCATTCTAAGGAAATACATTATTTATTGAATTGTACAAAACGTTTTGGTTTTCTCGCTTTTCTGTTATTTATTTTCAGACCATAAAGTCGTCACGCTATCATTATTTAAATCCTCAATTGGATACCAGCGGTTTCATTTTTTTAACTTACTTTCTGCTGATGACTTGTTTGCTTCCTGTGAAAAGCAGGAAATCATGTCGTCGTCGTAATTGAGATACATTTTTTTCCCTTTAGTACTATCATAGGTGATGTTTTGGCGAGCAGAAACTTCGTTTATTGCGTCACTTATGCTTTTTATTTAATTGTGAATCCACTTATTCAGAAAATGAATGGAAACTAGAAAAGAAAACAATCATTTTCAGAGAAACCATGTAATGCCTGTCACGTTGACCTCGAAAACAAACAGATAAATAAATTAAATAAATACAACTTTGAACTTTAGTTGAAATTTGGATATAAATAACAGTGCTCAGTATCTATCTCTTAAGTTTTACCATAGGAAAAGCCGACAAACTCAGAAGTTCCGGTGTTTTCCTAATCTGATCACTGTTTCGGCTTTATGTGCAACATGTACTGACCTCTGAAATAGAATAGTTTGACCACGTGCAATAACTCAGCACTCCCGAAACTTAAGATTTGACAACATACATGCTTTTACGAGCATTGACAATTTTACGTTTTGAAAACAAAAATGTAACGTATGGTAATATATTGCAACGAATGAGTTTACTTACTTCAAATTACAGCAAAGGAAAATATATTAATCTTAGAAATTCATCACAACAAATACGTAATAGGGTCAATTGTGTGAAAATATTTTTTTAAGACTCTGAACGTACATATGCACTCACTGAGCAGGTATGTGTAGAGGTAATATCCAAAATTGCATAGCAGGTATGTGTAGAGATAATATCCAAAATTGCATAGTTAATCGCAGATTAGCAGGTACGCTTACTTAGCGATTGTTTTAGTGACGGCCAGTATTAATGGTGGAGGAAGAACCCGGACAAACCCCCGGAAAGAACCACCGACCCACGAGAAGCTACTGGCAAGCTTTCTCACATAACTACATTTGCCGAATCTTAGACTCGAACATACGCAGGCAGAGGTGAGATGGCAGTGGTCCGTAACGGACAGCGCATTAGACCACTCGGCCACTCGGGGCCCTTAGTGACGTTTTAGTGTATACGTTTTTAATGTTTATGGTCAACTGCCCAGGGCTCTTTGATTCAAAAGCCCGTTAGCCTGGAAACTTGTTGTAATACTATATTTTTAATGTCGATTTTAAAATGTATTATTTCAGAAGAAATTACCGATACTAAATGTTTATCTCTCATGTTATTGATGAAGTTTATCGGTGTCTTTTTAATGTAGCACTGCAAATATGTCAGAGCTCAGGCTCTGGTTCTTTGGATTGGCGCTCGAACCCGAGTTAGAACTACACCAGATTAAGGTCAATGAGGTTGTCAAATTAATTGATATATCTAAATCGTGCCAAACTGGATTTTGGAGAAAGATACATGAATACTATACATTATAAGTAAGTCATTTAGAGAATTATGTACAAATGACTTTATTAAGCATTTTAAAAGCGTGTATGATTTTATTGAATTAATAACTGACAATTCGTAAGTTGTATGAACCAGTCTCGACAGATATTAAATAACTGATAGACCTATATATAGAGCTTTCACCAGATTAAATATAAAAAGAAACACCTGTTTAATCATTGAAAGACATAGATTAACATGGCAGATAATATCCTTATCCAAATAATTTGTTAGCTTGCTTGATTCAGTTAATAATAATAATAATAATAATAATAATAATAATAATAATAATAATAATAATAATAATTATTATTATTATTATTATTATTATTATTATTATTATTATTATTATTTTGCAGGCACTTTGCAAAGGAGCTACTCAGAGGAAGTAATGGATTATACACAAGAGGGTAACGAAAGCAAAATTTCGCACATATCAATCAAATACCTATCTCTTCTCTTCTCTTCTCTTCTCTTCTCTCTCTCTCTCTCTCTCTCTCTCTCTCTCTCTCTCTCTCTCTCTCTCTCTCTCTCTCTTTCTCTCTCTAAAAGAAACAATCAGATAACACGAACAATTGGAGAATGATTTGGTTAAAATATTTAAGAAAACAAATTAAAATTTAATGACACACACATTAGGGTCCACCTAGTAATTCCATATTGGACCCTAAAATAAATCGCTGTTAGAATGGTATGAAACTATTGAAAAATACCTTCAAACAGGAAAACTAATTTTCACTGAAGCGAACTCTGGTCAAGAGTGGTTTTCCCTCTTTGGTCCACTTCTCCGTCTCATCCTGATATAAAAAGAAACATGACTCTAAAGCCACCGCAAAAAGTGGTAAATAATAGGAAAGACTTGTCAATGATACTGACCCTTAATAACTATACAATCCATGGATCAGAAATACGTGTGTACATTACTTTTCATTCAGTTATAGGATACGACGAACAACAGAAGCAGACCAAACATTCCTCACAGTGGCTTCCTAACACAATTTCAAGAAAGAAATACTTTTGAAAGATTTAAAATAAAATGAGCGATGACATTACAATTCTAAATGGTACCGTCCGTATTGATGAAACGAAAAAAATAACAATAGCCTGTCACTTCAGTTTGAAACAAAAATGGCTAACTCATTTGAGAAATCTGCATCTCTGAGAGCAGAGTGTATGAATAATTGTTTCTTTCTTTCTCGAGGAGACCTCATTCCCACATATGCTTAAATCGAGAAAACAAATTGACTGAACATCACTTTTGCGCAAAGGCCAAATCATGATAAGTGGATTTCTCCAACGCTTAGCCGGGTCATACTTGATAGCAACCACTAGTTCCAACAAATAATGCTGAAAAATGGGCTGGAAATATGCACAACAATCTAGACACGTCGATCTTAATTTTGCCAAAAATATCACCATACATATTATATATGCATACACAAAGAAAACGAAAATCAGGCTTAACATTAAACCGTTTAAAGCTAAGAATGGAATTACGCGTTAACCAAATTTATCAGCTACAAGAATAATCACACGGCATTAGGTGGCTAGAACTCGTGTCATCGTTTACTATATACGATATACATAAACCAACAAAACTTGTCATTTCAGATAAAAATTCATCTAATCGGAAACATACTACGTAAAATTCGATACGATTGTATTACTGCATGTGATTTGTTTTGACTTATGCAAATTTAGGAGAGATTCTCAATCATTTAACATAACTATTATATATATATATATATATATATATATATATATATATATATATATATATATATATATATATATTGTAAAGGATAAAATATACTGAGATACCATCGATATAATCTAACTAGCGCAAAATAAGTGAGTTCATACCACAGAGAGTAAGTCGAATAAAAGACTAAAATGTTACAGTTGTCCCAAAGAACCCAAAAACAAACAATAAATAATGAACGTGGGTACGGGACCCCATGCTTTATTTCTAAAACACCTTACAGCCGCAACAGTGATCTTGATTAACGTTTAATTTTATATTCACATACTTAAAAATGAATCTAAACAGCTGACAATGACAGTGACAGATGACTTTTTCCTGGATCAGGCACATACAGTACGTGGTGGAGACAAACAAACAACAACCCCACCCCCATGTCATCCTGGAAGCTACATTACGTTGTTCGCCCTCAACTAGATTGTTTTATTGTTATCATCTTGGACCAAGACCACTACAAGAAAATAAAAACACTAAAATAAAAACACTAAAATAAAAACACTAAAATAAAAACACCAAAATAAAAACAACCAAAATAAAAACACTAAAATAAAAACACCAAAATAAAAACACTAAAATAAAAACACCAAAATAAAAACACTAAAATACAGCCTCGTGCTCTACGTTTCATGCATAATGAGAAGCCATTCAAATTTACTGCGTTACCAATATGGTTGAAAACTTGTATTGGAAATAATTTTTAGACAGGTGACTATACAACAAATCGTGTATTCTTTTCTAGATAAAATATTGCCTGATCGAAGTAAAAGAGAAAACATATAGTAAACGGAATGACGGAAAGAATGTTATGCTATTGGTGCTTTGCCGAAAGCTTACTACCAAAGAAGTCTGTCAACCGCCTTCTTCACGAGAGATTGGAATCAACTACATTGTATGTCATCAAAACGGAGGTAATTTGGGAGGTGGGAGCCGGGATCAGGATGGACTTTGCAGTACACCCACTCGACATTGACACTGATCCATCATGTTCAAATTCCACGTATGCATAGTACATCAATTTCAAATGTTTTCTGTTATATGAAAAGTTGATTTTGTGGACTACTGACGTGCACTCTTGTCTTATGCAATCTTGAGGAACCAACTATGTTCATACTCTCTTTGGAAGAAGTGGTCTTCTATTCATTATGTTAATACCAAATGTTGAAAATCATTCATTCCAAACAAGGAGAGAATTAAATTATGGTAGTGTCGGCCTGTGAAAATTAATGATTATAACACAGGGAATAGATTTCACAACACAACAGCATTACAACGGACAAAGACTATACTGTAAAGGTAAAATATCGCATTTTAAATACGAAGTTCACTGTTTTGAAGTCGCATTTTAAATACGAAGTTCACTGTTTTGAAATGTTTAATCAACTTTTTATGTTTTGATATACCAAGGCATAACTGAGCTAAGTTTGAGTGGGAGGAGGGATATTTTCAATCGGTGAAGTCATTTAACAATGGTAGGTATTTTAAGACTGCAGGTTATAAGGAATTTCAGTTTTTTGGTTCCAAGGGAATAAGCTTACACTATTGGCGTGCGTCCAACGTGCCTTGTCAGGCGCCCATAATGCATCAAAATTCTTTCGTCCCTCAATATTTGCTACTTTTGGCTTTTGGTAAAGCGCTCGACCAGTTTAAACCACTTTGGACAATAATTGTTCAGTCATCAAAAAATCTTGCATGCAATCAAATGACGCTAATAATTAGCAATCGAATGTAGAATCCTGTACTGACAACTGTAAAAATGCTGAACATAATCTGAGAGCTCACTGATTTAAAGACCTACCACATTTGTACATATATACCAATCCACTCTGTATTGCAAATGTTTCTTACCAAATATTTAAACGACCAGAACCTAAAAAGAGCACTCAAGGAAATCTGACAAAATTTATCAGAGTATCGAGACATCAAAATCATTTAAGTCTGCACGATTAGCTGTCAAATACACCCAGCCATATAATTTTTTTAAAAAGCGAATGACCAAAACCTATTAAAATAACTCGTAATAAAACTTTGTCAAATTGATTTAGATTTTCATCCTAACATCAAGGTATTTTAGGTTTATAATAAAAGAAGACCCAACAACATTCAAACACTGCCGCTGTTTGCGAAAACAAGAAACTGTTGAAGAAAATAAAAACAACAATGAGGAATTAGGCTACATTTTGACAGAGAATTCATGCATCAAGGCTTTGAAATTATTAGCAATGATATGCTAACAGTTGATCATCAAATGTGACCCACACAACTACAAATATAACAAATTAAAATGACTTCATCTCCAAAACCACTTGACCATTTTCGACAACAGATTTATTCCTGTGCCGAGTTATTTAGAATTTCTTAAACTGGTGCTAATCTACTCTCAAGTATAAGCACTACTGTTAATTATTAGAAAACATTTTAATAACCTCTCAGCAAAAATTGCGAATCACAGTTCAGTTCGTATACAGTGTACTGGTTGTGGTGTGGTTGTGGTGGGGAGCGAACAATTGAATTATGCACATTAGAAGAATGTACAAATTGATTTGTAGTATGTCAGATTTATCTGCCTGTTATGGCATAGTTCCAAAATGTTCCGTGAATTTGTTGTATCTTTTTTTTTTGACAGGCTTCCTGCATCATCAAATGCCAAAGCTATTAAGGAGATGCAAGTCTACTGGGAGAATAACAGAAATAAAGATCGCCCGATATCTCCACACTTGTCAATCTACCAGTAAGTCTCCACTATCATCTTGATTTGTGTTTTTGTCGAATCTGGTGTGGTCCAGTCTAATCTAGCCTAGTATAAATTAAGTTTGTCTGGTCAAGAGTAGTTAATCTAGAACGTGTGTTTTATTTTAATGTAACCAGATATTACATTCACCGTCCGGGTGTCTTGATGATCTTGCTTATGGTGATGAGACATGAACTTAAGGCTTGAAATGACTACCAAAAGATCTTTCCATATTGAAGTTGACAAGCACACCCACATTAACTACGGTAAACGGTGGGTTAGTTCGGTCTTCATAATATTAGTTAGCTTAAAGGTCTAACTTGGAAGAGGGTGAGCATCCCTCTTTATACATGACCTGAAAGTCGCGGTAGCTGAGTTTGTAGAGCATTTGGCTCTTATTCCAATGGTCGCTTGTTCGATATGCGAACAGGCAGGCTCAGATCGGCTGCACCATTGTGACCATGGGAAGGGCATATAACTCCCATTCCTCGGCTTGATATATCTTCAAAACCACGAAAGAAAACCCAACATCATGCATTAGCTGTGATTGGTCAAGTAGGCGTATTTGTTATTAAATAATTTGTGCAAGTCCAAGCGCATATTGGCCGATCTCTTAGAGTACCAAGTTGTAGGCTGATTAGCCATCTTCTGTTATAATTAGGTCACAGTTAGTGGCAAAGATGGCACTATGTGAAATTGTGGTTATTATGGATTGAAGGCATATGTCTGACATGGGGTAAATTACGGCAAATGTTTGAACATCTTTTTCACAGGGCGAGTTGAAGTAGCTAGACGTAAAAGATATGAGATGCCAGGATATAAGACTGACAAACTCATTATCCTATTAATGTTCTTGTGTGTTATCGTGGTCTTAGTTCACACCGTAATGACAAGGGGTATGCAAAACCAAGGCGCCTATCTGTAATGGAGTGTCAAAACCTGTCTGTAATGGAGTGTCAAAACCTGTCTGCAATGGAGTGTCAAAACCTGTCTGTAATGGAGTGTTAAAACCTGTCTGTAACGGATTGTCAAAACCTGCCTGTAATGGAGTGTCAAAACCTGTCTGTAATGGAGTGTCAAAATCAGTCTGAAAAGGTGTGTTCAAACCCATCTAGAAAGGTATGGCGAAATTCTCTCATGTATGGCGTGTAAAAATCGTCCTGAAAGGTCGTTTCCGAATATTTATGGAGTGGATGAGGAGTCCTAAACCTTCAGTAGAATCATCCGTCTACCCTGATTCAGTGAGGTCCAGAGGGTGGGTGCGTGAATTAGACCTATGCACGTTGGAATTAGGTATTGGTATCCAATATAATTATTTAATGGAATCGTTTAAGTAACTTGAGAAGAGTTAAGCTTGGACCATTTTCTGTTGCATTAGCATTCTGCATCCAATCGTTAACTTATTCTTACTTACTTCTTCAAGTCATCCCTTATCACTATTAAATTGCTAATGTGATGCTTTTTATTAACAACATTCTCTACCTAAAATAAAAGCCAGATTTGGTTCACCCAACTTGTAACGGAAATGTATTGATAAGGCGAGACGTTCGTTATTTCTTTGTTACATTATTTCCATTATAATTATTATTATTATTATTATTATTATTATTATTACTAGTAGTAGTAGTAGTAGTAGTAGTAGTAGTAGTAGTAGTAGTAGTAGCAGCAGTAGTAGTAGTAGTAGTAGTAGTAGTAGTAATAGTAGTAACTGCTGAAGAAAGCAACACTCGACGATAACGATTTTAAAAACTACAGCCAAGTTTCTAATCTCCAGTTCATATAAAAAATCTTTGAAAACGTTATTCTAACCTAACTTGTATCTCATCTGAATTCAAGCAGTTTTTTTTAGCAATGTACAGTCTGCATGTTGCTCTTGCCTCAGTACTGAAACTACTCTTCTGAAAGTAGTTAATGACATTCTCTCTGCTTTATTGGATAGCGGAAAGATTACAGTCTTCACCTTCCTTGAGATGTCTGCAGCATTTGATACATGCGACCATGATATATTACTTCACCGTCTCCATCATGTATTTGGCGTTAACAATACAGCCTTACAGTGGTTCAAGTCCTACTTAGTCAAAAGGACACAACTTGTATCTGCAAATGGATTACACTCCAGTCCAGTTGATCTATGTTGTGGTATTCCACAGAGGTCTGCTCGTGGACGTGTTCTCTTCATTCTATACACTCAGCTGCTCTCAAGTGTCAAAGATCATCAGCCAGTGTCTAACCGATTGTACGCTGATGATACTCGAATATACAAATCTAACCACCCAACTGAAGTTGATGCTACCATCCAAGGAGTAGAGATGTGCATTTCTGATGCGAATTCATGGATAACATGTTACAAGCTGCAGATGAATGATGATAAAACTAAGGCCGTTCTGAGCACAACACAAAAACTTTCCCATTCACATCCTTTACCTCAAACAATAATATCAGCAACACCAACATTAAATTCACTGTCCGTACGAAACCTAGGTGTTACTCTGGAAAGTACTCTCACATTGCACCAACATGTCATGAACATATGCAAGGCTGAATATCTTGAATTGAGACGCATCAGCTCCATTCTCAAATATCTTTCAGTTGATGCCACTAAAACACTCATGTGTTCATTAGTACTTTCAAGACAGGGCTACTGTAACTCAATTATGTCTTGTTCATGTCAATATCTACTCCAGAAACTTCAAAAAGTTCAAAACATAGCCACTCGTATCATCTTTATAGTACCACGATCAACGCACACCTCCCCGCTGATCTGTACCATACACTGGCTATCCATTTGATCCAGAATCAAACACAATTTTTTCTATGTGCTACGTTTCACTAACGGATTCCAGTCCAACATACCTATCTGGCCTCACCCATGTGTACACACCAGCAAGATACTTACGCTCCTCTTCTGACAATCGTGTACTCATTATTCCCGCTATGAAAGTGGAAGAAAAGGTCACACTAATTTTCCATTTAGTCATCATTAGATACATTTCAGATGACACTTGATCGTAAGAGGAATATGTGATCAATTCATAATTGAACCAATTCTGAGTTGATCTTATTGAGTTCTTACCCTATTATTTATATTTGATTTAATTATATTTGACTAAATTACTTGTTTCTTTGTTATCTTTTTTAAAAAAAATCTTTTATTTCATTACATGCTATTGTAATGTAACTTAATTTACTGGATTTGACATTGTGTAGAAAATCAGTTCAGTACTGTTTGAACGTCTTGTGTTTGTATATTCATGTGCTATATTATCGCCAGCGCATGGTAGACACCACGCCCTCATCTGACTCAAACCATTCTGGACTGAAACCAGTGAAACGACAGACATGACTGTTGAGAATGCCTCGTATGACTCTCCAACTGACGGCGCGTTAGGATCCTCGTTGCTTTTCTTCTCTGAAGGTGGTTGAGATGAACTCGATGAATTCAATTCCAGACTAGCTGTAAAGATGTCACCTTTCTGTGAAGATTGGTTAATATTCATGCCAAAATTCTTCTTTGTGAATTCCACGATGGTGTTATAAATTTGGAAGCT
Organism: Unio delphinus; assembly: GCA_029339505.1. Classification (NCBI taxonomy): domain Eukaryota; kingdom Metazoa; phylum Mollusca; class Bivalvia; order Unionida; family Unionidae; genus Unio; species Unio delphinus. Next base: position 2,236,760 of record JAQISU010000242.1, read on the forward strand.
CTTATTTGAGGTCAGCACACTACCGAACAAGGAAGAATAGAAGCTATCCGTAGAGATCCCTGCAGCTGATAGTTTTCTTTAAACAATAATTAACATACGAATGCTGATACTTTGATTTGAAGGCGCACTCCTGTGTTTTCCAAAGGGACCAACCGTTCTAGGCCATACCAAGACAGTACATCATGAGGTTAACACAAATTTAAAAGAACTAAACATGTACATTCCACTTGTTAAGTGTTGAGAGGTTTTAGAACATCTAAATGATGTCTGATGCAGCTCCGTCAGATAATAGTAGAGTCCATTCTCTTCGAATGTGATATTTTTGTTATTAACCGACGATTCTCTATTTTTCTGCATCGACCTTAAAAAATTAAGTCACTTTAGACGTTATGTATGGACTTGCGTGGTTTGATTGATTAAAAAAGAGATCTAGATGTTGTCAGATTGAAATACAAGAATGAAATAAGTAAAAACTCATTACTTTGTTCCCATCTTGTTTGTTTCACGTATTTTCCTAATTTTAGTCCATTTATTTCATTCTTAACCCTCTCACGTAAGCTTTGTGTACTGAAGGACAAGTCTGATCTCATTCTATTTATTTGTACGTCTCCATATTTTGTTGCATATATTGACCTTTGCATATATATAATCTCTTCATTCTTCTGACTTGAATCTTGTAGTAAAATACATTCCCTAACTTTGATGCATTACCTTTGCTCATAACAGCTTTCTTAAATGTCGATAATACATTTCTCACGAAGCGAAGAGCATCATAGTAGCCTCCATGTTTTGTTTTGCATTCTATCTTGACTGATGACTGGTATTTGCTTTTTTTTCTTCTTTCTATTCGCCCCCATTACTTTAATTGTTTCTTGGTGGTAGGTGTTTTCACTGTCTTGCCAATCTTATCTAAAAGTAAATTCAATTTGACTTCACAAAGTCTTCAGCATTGCGCTGGAAGCTAAGAGTTCGTGTGGATCACGATTGTATAAAATGATGAATTTACCGCTGTTATTACATGGAATGTTGTTACCTGAAATGCAAGTCGAAGTCATGTTAAGACTTTAATTTGTGTATATCAGCTTTTAGTTCTACTAGACATAGAGCAGAAGAGTTTATGTCATGGTCTATTGTCCGTCATTATCACACACACATACACACACACACACACACGGTCCAGTTTGTCATTAATAAATATGGTTCTAGTCAGACATCCACTTTGGTATTGTGCCATTTTGAAAATCACGTTATCGCGAGTCCTCCTGAACAGATGGTCGTACCAACATAAGGTTTTCACTAAAAGGCTTTTAACTGAAATTTTAATTTCTTGAAATTCTTCAATGAAGAAAAATGGGAGGAAGAATCATAGTATTTTCAATTTTGGCTTTGATCCCACACTTGCATTTTTCCTACTTCTGTATGACGAAATGGCTGACTTCCAAGAATCCAAAAAGACGACTTATTTCGTACGAATTCTTTATTAACAGTGACAAAAATCAAACGATAGTCAGAGGCCAAGGACAGTAAACAGTACGTTTATTCTTGTTCTCGTTTTAGGACTCAGCTAACCTGGACATTGTCAGTCACCCACCGAATAACTGGCGCCATCCTCACTGCACGTAAGTATGCAACAACGTACTCATCAGCGCATGTGACATGATGTGCGATGAACCTTTCTCTGAATTGCAATTCCAGAAGGAGAAGAAGAGGCCTTTTCTGGTTGTTTCATTTGATGTTTCCTCTTTGCTCGGACTTTCATATGCGTAATATAAATATCGAATGTAAGAATAATGTAAAAGACTGAATAATTTTCCTTCTACGTATTACTAGTGTCATCGCTTAGTTTTTGAATTTCTGTGTAAATAAGGGTTGACATTTCTGTGAAAGAAACAAAATATGGGTTAAATTATCAGATTAATGTTTCAAATAACCACATGCGATGTACCTATTCTGCAGTTATCTACAGTAATCTGGTTGACGAGGCCTTGATTCCAATTCAAAAATGTTTTCAATTTTGATTATGAATTCCTCGTTAATCAATTCTGCTTTTCTGTTCAGAAATGATCAAACTGAACAGGCTATAAAGCTTGAATATTAATTATGTCTCCGTAGGCAGTACTTTATTTATTGTCTCAAAATAATTATAAAAAACATTTTCTGGATCATTTTTAGTTGAATTTTGCCTTTGCTGAATGATTGTAAAATTACACACATACTGAAAAGTTAAAACTGTTGTACCTCTTTACATACTTTATCATGATATCCTATCATCGCCACCAATTCAAAATCATCGTCTGACTTCATCAGAAGGCCTCTCTTCCATGCCGTAACCATCATGATTAGGTTTCTGCTCCTTTGAGATTACCCTTGAAACGATTGACAGCTATCTTAAATAGGACAATGAAGAAAAAAATATATACCCGAAAAACTTGTAACATTAGTTCTCGCTCCATTTCAAATGCCATTGCTATCTTCATTACACTTGTCAACATATCATTTGTATATGTAAGACCAAGACTGTAAAAGAAAAATGACGTTCTACCGATGACAGTACCGAAATGTATCACATTAAGCTGATGGCGATACCCGATATCTTTCACCCTATGACAGTAACGGATATATCGCATTTTACCGACAACATTACCCGATGAATCACTTTTGAACAATGATAGTTCGATATGTGCCACATTTACAATCGACTCGATAAAACTCAGCATCGAACAGTCATTGGTAGTACGCCAGTTTTCTGTTATCGTATCGGATGAATACAAAAATCGCAAATTGGTATAAAATATGTGCAAACTGTCTTTCAGCTTTCATCATTGGTCCCATTGTCCATCTCTTCGCCTCAAAAGACTTTGGATCGTATCTAAATATGATGAAAGCTTTGCCAATTGTGGGAGAGCCGCTTATTCAGATGGTAAAGTTTGCCCTGGCCTTATCTTTCAGCTTTCACCTTCTCAATGGCGTGAGGCACTTGGTAAGTTTATGAAACATTATAAAATAAACTTTCTTTTAAACTATAACATTGTTATCATGATCATCATTAGCAGCAAAAGTAAAATCATCATCGATAACAACACTATAAGGTACCTAGGTAAAGGTGAAAGATCATATTCATATCACTTATAATAGACTATTTATGTGTAGCAATATCATCGTTGCTTTCAGTATTAAGAAAAAATGTATGGCAACATAAGTAGTACAGTGGGGCGAAAGGGGGCCTTACGGGAATTAACATTAACACGTATGTTTCCATTGTGGGCATCTCTCTGCCCTTTTTGGATATCATATGTTCAAGTTGACAATAGGATTTCATTGTGGGCCTCTCACGGCCCGTACGGTTAATACTGTGAAATACTTTTTCATCGTAATAGTATTGAGAGTAAAGTGTAACATTGTTAGAACTGACTGACCTCAATTGGGGTTACATGTCAACATTGTAACAGTGTACTTCAAATGCACTACCATAGATATGCACGATAAACTTTGTTAGGAAGACCTTCTTCCATTGCATAATTCCCCTCTTCTTGTGGTATAGTATGTTTGTTTGCATGTATGTATGTATAACGTTAGTGCATAAACACTCCAACCGCTCGTGCTTAAATTTAGCGGTGCGTGTTTGAGTGTTTGGATAGTCATCACAAATTGTTTCCTGATTGTAAGGAGTTTCAGTATATTGAATTGTGAGGGGTTTAAGTTTATTTGATTGTTAGGGGTTTGGGTTTATTGGATTGTGATGGTGATATTGTTTGGATCGTGATTAAAAACCTTTGCTGGATTTCGGTATGTGTGTTGGACTCTACTCAAAAAGCGGTTACTAGATTGTTAGGTGTATGTTGGATTATACCGATAAAGACAGTAACGGGATAGTACGTGTGGTGTATGGATAGGAATTTAAAAAATAGTTGCGAGACAGTATCATGTATGTTTTAATGAAGCTAACATTTTAACTTTACATTTCCCACATAGGCCTGCGAGTCATGTGATTTCAAAATATGTTTAGGTCCATAGGCTTCCATGGCGGTCTATAGCGCATAACTTTACCAAAAACTGTCTTCTTAGCTCTGTCCGCGTGGGTTCTAGTGTCGGGCTTGGTCAATGTCGGTACGTAAGAAAACCGGCAGTAGGTTCCCGTGGGTCATTGGTTGTTACTGGGTTTTCGCTGGTTCTTCATGTATAGATTAACCTGCGTTGAGAAGTGGGTGCGTTTAAAAGCCAAAATAACAACAGACATCCTGTGTATTGGTTGTGGTAAGATAGATTGTAAACCTGACCTTGTTTTGTATAGTTATTTAATGCCTGTGTCTTTTTATTACAGGCCTGGGACGCAACGTATGGTTTTCAACTGAGTACTGTGTACAAAACGGGATATGCCGTTCTCGGATTAAGTATTATTCTCACTTTGGTACTTATGTTTATTTGAAGACAGTCCTTTACTATGGTCTGATTTTGCTATTGTTAGTTTAGCGTACTGGTCTTACTTCAGCGAACCCAAATGTATACATTCTAGACAGGTGTGCTTATTGCGAATTATTTCGGCTTTCTCTTCTATACACTCGTAGTTATATTAAATTGGCTTTACGTCATGAACATACATGTATAAGTCTTAATATAGTCGCTGTTACTTCAAACTTAAAATCTAATAAAGAATACAAAACAGAGGAAGAAAAAGGAAACCAATTATGATAATCATTAAACAATCATTATCATGCGTCTTTTTTACATGAGGAAAAGCATCATCACGTGATTGCATTCATAAAAAGGGTTATAAAGAGGTCTGTTGAAATATTCTCGAGTTCATTTCTTCCGCCATTTAATATGTGGTCATAAATGGAGTCATGCACGTGTAATAATACATTGTATCATAATCAATAGCCTGAAATGTTTAAAATGTTCGGCTTTCATCGGTACTTTTCAATTGATTTTATTTTAATCTCGATTAAGTTTTTTCGAGTTTTTGGTAATGTGTCAAGGACTTCACAATACAAAAATCGACATTAACTTCTTTGTCTTTGCTATGTACATGTATTGTCATTTCTGCGTTCCATTTATTATAATATGCAAATATGTTAAGTTGGACTTAACTTTTTCACGGACTGTTGAAACAAGGCTGACGTGATCTACAGTTTAAATAAAGTGTTTAATGTTACATCCTCATGCTCCTTATCTATCTATCTATCTATCTATCTATCTATCTATCTATCTATCTATCTATCTATCTAGTAGTCCTTTAAATAACGGTCGGAGACATGGAAGATGTTACTGTTAACGCAAAGGAAATAGTGGAAAATGACAACTGTTGAAGAAAAAAAAAAACAGCGAATTCTTTAGGAAGTTTTAAATTATTTGAAACGGGTGTCATAAAATGATATTGTTTAGAATAGTTATTATTAATAAAGGCGGACTAGAGAGGATTATTCTGACATAAATGGGAGCGTTACAATATTTACCGGTTAAAGAATGTAATCCCGACGGGCTCAGCCAAACGAGGTGATATGTTCCCATGACATAATTCAGTTATTTAACAAATTCCTCCTCGCGAAATTAGTCTATGTTTCCGAGGTAAGCCAGGATTTATATTCGAGAATTAGTAAAAAGTACTTTTCTAGTTAAATTGTCTCAGGGACGTTTGTCAGAAAATGAGGAACAAGAAAGGGCAGATACTTGACGTCATAGAAAGGTTCCAGTCTCGAATAAAGCACAACGAAAATAATTGCTCCATACTATATTGCACAGTGGAACAAGAGGTTGGAGAATAAAGAAAGAGAATGAAAAAAAATACCGCAACGTAGACCTATCATCAGCAGTGATTTGGAAAAACAGGAAGCAACCTGGTGGTGGCGAAATGACGGCAATTCGATTTCGATCACTTTATTAGATGGTGAAATTTGTTCTACCGTTAATATCTAACTGAATTGCGAAGTTGTTAAATCTATTTCTAAGCGAGAGTGAACTATTTAAATATCATGTCCAATTTTATTTTGTTTATGTAATTGATTCAATTGTTATATTTTACATACTAGGGCTCGTGTTGTTACGTTCTTTATCTCTGCTCAGATCTCTGTTATTCCATTCAGTAAATTCATATTTTATGTTATGTATTACTATATCTGTGAATTAACACGTTGGTCGCTCATTTCAAGGAAAACTATAACCAAAAACCTCCAGAAGTGAGCAGATCATACTATCTCATGACAATATATATGATTATAGCAAGCAAAATACAACATTTACCAATATGTACAAACCCACTGGAATTCTGTGGCAAAATTAAGGCTGTATGTGTATTATTTGAACTGTAAACGTAACTTTAACAATTTTACAGTCATATCGCTACGACGTGTGTGCCAGTTTTTATTCGTGTGATTTCCATTGTAAACTTATGCGCAGACTATTAAACACTTTTTGAGTAGCAGAAAAGTTAGAATTTACACATTTCTACTTTACGAATAGACAGCGGTGAACTGCAGATATGTATGATTAATTTATTACTCAAACATTACTATATAAATAAAGTATCGAGACAAAACTTTGGTATTACTATTATCGAGCGTACTGTATTTAATTTTCACGATTAAAAACTGATTTTCACAATATTAGAAAACAAGAAACAATATGAAACCTAAGACAATGACATGCAATCTTGTGAAAACGTTTGCTAGCTTCCATACAAGATGGTTTAGGAAACCTGGAGTGCGGATCTTTCTTACATTTCTTTCAACGGAAACATGTTTACTGTATTTTTGGACAGTTTTGACGACCAGGCACATTCAGTTGTATAAATGTACACATACAATTGTATAAATGTACACATACAGTTGTATAAATGTACACATACAATTGTATAAATGTACACATACAGTTGTATAAATGTACACATACAGTTGTAGAAATGTACACATACAGTTGTAGAAATGTACAGATACAGTTGTAGAAATGTACACATACAGTTTTAGAAATGTACACATACAGTTGTAGAAATGTACACATACAGTTGTAGAAATGTACACATACCATTGTAGAAATGTACACATATAATTGTATATTTAATTGCATAAATTAAACATAAAGCAAAACTTCAGCATAAATTTCTATTTACTATGAAAAGTAACTGCACGCGAGTTAATATTACTGCAACATTTGGATATTTTTCATTTGTATTTTTTAGATTCAAACTACATATTTGTCACCGAGATATTGTCCTTGATTTGATTGTGTATTCTTGTGTGTGTGTGTGTGTGTGTGTGTGTGTGTGTGTGTTCCCATTTTGCAGGTAATATTCAAATGCGGTGATATTTGGAAATCGACAACAAATAGATTGCAAAATATATAGATATATCCAAAGCATAACCCATTTTTAACTAAAACAAATTATTAAGATAAATTTGTCCCCATTTTTGTGATAAAAATCTTATATCACCGTTTCTTAGGTTTCGTAAGAATGTGTGTGTTTTTGTTTGCGATGATAAGACATTATCTGACGAATTCGCGCTTTTTTGAGGCACTATTCGCCTTGCCTGCGCACTCCAGCTCACATCCACCCTCAACGTAGCGCGCATTACCAAGATAAAGAAAAGGATACAACCTATTCGCGCATTCCTTCCAAGTATGCACACACATCTATTCATATGACAAATATTTAAAACGTATTGAAGATAACATATAAAGTTACAAAAATATACACCGAAGTGGACGTATTTAAAAAAAAATATAGATAGGATAAGCTCTCAGATGTATATTTTTGCTGAAATTTTACTTTTTATTATTAACCAATTATAACCACCAATACTAAATTATTTGTTCACTCATTTCTAGACTGGTTCACAGTACTTCCATATAATTGGTATCGTGCGTCTTTCGATCGTTTCCACTACCGGCTAAGTAAGTGTGGCCTGTATCAAAGTTTAACTACCAAACTCCTTTGTGCGCATTCATATGAATCCCGCTAGAAGTCATGTTTCCTCTGATTTTAAAGACTTTCATACAACTACTGTTGTAAAATGGAAAGTCCAACGTGTCCAATCTATAAATAATTTTACTCTAATCCAATATACAGATCTCACAACTTCCCATTTGCATGTCAACCGCAGAACTGCATGGTTTCACTACATTAAAATACCATAACGTACCACCATTATTTAACGCCCTGTCCCAGTAACTATACAACACAACTACTTAATACAGGGAACGAATTTTTACTACGCCACCTTGGGCCAGTTGAATCAAGATTTCGGACACATTTTGCCTGTAATTCGACACCATTTTTACCACCATATCAACAATAAACTGAACCATGGCATCATGAAGACTCACTAACACTTCACTCAGTAACGTTCGCTCCTAATAATTAGTTACTTGTTCTCACATATGTAGGGAGACATTGTGCGTCCTCGCACCTGCAGCAAGACCTTTTGCATCCTCACACCTGCAGTAAGACCTTTTGCATCCTCACACCTGTTGCTAGACACTGTGCATCCTCACATATATAACAAGACAATATGCATCCTCACGCCTGTAGTAACACTGCTTCCTCACAGCTGTAGTAAGACGTTTTGCATTCCTCATACCTGTAGATATAGAGTGCTGTCGCAATTTACGCCTAAATAAAGTTTGTAATGGAATCTATTCTGTGTTGTTGTTTTGTTCTGTCCAAAACATGTATTATTTGTACTTGGTTATGTGAAAATGTTTTCAAAAATTGTACACATGTATTCTAGTCAATAATTGTTTTGATTTCTAATTGTGCCTAATACACTTTTATAGACATGCACCATTTTTGGCCTGAACAAATCGTCTAATAATGAGATTTAAGCAGTAACACAACGTACTCTCTACACTGTTAGTGAGTACCCTCAAGTTAATTCCAAGGGGAATACGTACAGTTTTTGTACGACGGTGACATCATTGCCAGTCGGATGGCATCGTGATACAGCAGGTAACGAACACATCACTTTATTAAAATGTTATAATTGTCTGCTAGCCACAAACAAGTATTAAATGGGAGAAATACAAACTCTTTATCATACAACTTTATAAATTTTCGTTTTTTAATGTCTTTATTATTTATTTATTGTTTGTTTGTTTGATCATTGCAGTTTTTTGCATTTACGTGCATTTATGTTCTTGTGAATATTTCACATAATCCGGTACTTAATCTAGCGGTAAATCAACATTACACAGAATAATTTTTGTTCCCTTAAGGAGTTATTTCCCTTAAATATGTACTTGTTTTAGAATCTTATGTTATCGGTTTGACCCGTGTGTGTGTGTGTGTGTGTGTGTGAGTGTGTGTGTGTGTGTGTGTGAGAGAGAGAGAGAGAGAGAGAGAGAGAGAGAGAGAGAGAGAGAGAGAGAGAGAGAGAGAGAGAGAGTGAGAGAGAGAGAGAGAGAGACAGACAGACAGACGTGGTAGGGTGCTTGTGAAGTAAAATTATGTTATTTAGCACTGTGCATGCAAAGATTTACAAATTGTCATATGTTATTGTTGGCTTCCTGATATGGTGCATTTTATTTAAATAAAAAAGGTCATATTTGATTTACACATCTATCAGCTGAACAGTGTTGTGAATCCACTAGTTTTGTAGCACTTCTTTATTAATAGCATATGGAGACGATTTAAATGGCTGATAAAAGTTATAACCTAAGCGAGATTTGAAGACTCAAAAATGTATAGTCTCAATGAGAATTTAACATGGTGGGGCTCAAAATTTATATCATCATCGGAAATTTAACATAATGGGGCAGTATATGGACGAGGGAAATTTTAAATCAGTGTCGTGCCACGGCACTGGCTACTAGGCATAAATGATAACAGTGTTGCAAATATGCTGACTTCATTCGGGCTGGAGCTTAGTAACAGTGTTCGAGATGACCTCAATACGTACTGTTGTAGGTACGTAGGTAAGGAAAAGGCTATGTAAATTGGGTAAACTGATAAAAGGTTGTTAGCATCATACAAGTTTATAGGGTCAAAGGGGAAGAGTAAATGTAAGTTTTAAGTTTGAATTGTCAACATAGACACACACACACACACACACACACACACACACACACACACACTATCCAAACCACCTTGTATTAGCTTGGAGTGTAAACGAAGAAGATGAAATCCAACACAAATACGCTCACATTCCTTTTTATTTGTACAATCCAACATCCCATGATACACTTTGTCCAAAACGCAGTGTTTTAATGTACAAAGTAAGTGAAGAAGAGGAAATATCACAAGCATAATATCAAAAACATCACCTATACCATCCATCACCCCTTTCACAAACAATCCAAGCCACCTTGTTTTAGTGTAGTGTAAGTGAAGATGAAATCCAACCGAGATACTCTCATATACCTTATATACCATTTAGCTTAGAATGTACGAGAAGAAAAAATCCCAAAAACAATATATACGAAACATCACCTATACTATCCAACATCCCGTTATTCACTATCCAAAACGCCTTGTGTTAGCTTTCAATGTAAGAAGGAGATTAAAAGTCTAGATTATGCTGTCCGTTACACACACAAAGTTACCATCCACCACACTACTTTACCATCCAACATCCCGATAATATTCAGCTCTCCATTAACATACTATCACATGCGTCCTGTGTTAGCTTCGAATGTAAGAGAAACAGATACAATCTAACAAAACCTACTATTCCTCACACTACCAAAAATACTATTCATCACACCATCTATATCATTCAACATCCCGTACACATGCACACACTCACACACACACACAAAGACACTATTCAAATTAACCTTTAACCCATCATTATGTGGTGTCGTTGTAAAATATCGACACACGACAAACATGTATGCATATACTGACACAATTTTCAAACTTGCAAGCCTAAACCGCTTACGTAAAAAGTAAACATCTCTTCAATTTTAATTCCAAATAAAACATGACCCTGATGACAGAGTGAGGCAAAAGATCATATTTTCATATAATGTTAATAAAAGCAAAACACCATCGTTTTTATAAAAACAGATGAAGACCAAGAGACATTTTCGTTAACTATCTGGCATATTCTCTTCATATTGATTTTTCAATGAAATTTCACAGTACATCATCAAAAGTCCATTTGCCTTATATAACTCTTTTTTTCCATTGTTTAAATTTCTTCAAGGTCATGTTTTTTTTTCTTTTTTCACTTTCTTCTTGTTTTCTTTACTTTTTTTTGGACTGATATTAGCTCTTCTTCGCAGGATTCTTCTTCATTGTAGGAAGCCGTCTCCTTCTCTTGTTTCTTTGATTTTCTTTTCGTCTAGGCACTCTGAAACCAATGTCGTTTCTAATGACAATGATAACAAGTGTCTGGACATTTGTCTCTCTTTACTCCTCTCTTGCTTTGACGTTATGGACATTCTATCGACCAATGTCAGATATAGCATCTTGACGTTTAGCACGAGAGGTGCTGTCCGCCGTCTTTTCTGAAGTAAACTTTTAAATGTACAAAACTTCTAACAAGATGAGATGAAGAGACATAAGGCATTTTAGATGATGAAAATACGGTAATTGAGATGAAGAAACATACGGTAATTAAGATGAAGAAACATGTAACAGACGTTAATAAAAGGCTCAGGCATAAACACATGACAAGAAACAAGCAGTTTAATTCCCACTACTTAGTGTTCTGAAAGGTGAGCTTTAGACAGAACATTCTCCACTATTAGGTCCTCTCTTTGTTTCTCAGAATGTTTATAAGTATTAATGAAGGAAATTGCACTTAATTTAATTTCCGATTCTGCGAACTCATATTCATTTCACACAAGCTTATATATCCTATTATTTGGTTTCCCTTCAATCTGTCTCAGCACATTGCTGAGTGCGTGTAACTGCAAAATCATTTGACATTGAAGGTAATCATCCCTGAAAAAGAATACCCTACAGTGTATGGTTCGAATATAACATTAACAGTTCCACCGAAATAGAGCGTCCTAACTCAGACAATGCTAGGATCGACCAGAAATGGTTTTCCAATGGTGGTATCAAAAATAATGTATGACCCTGAAGTCTGGAGATTTTATCAACCATACCTTTCCATATCAATGTCATATCTGGTACAGTGTCTTCGAGAAACAATTTTTGGTACCATTAACACTGCCAGGAACATATATAAGACATAACTCGGTCATTATCTGAACGAGAGTTTATTCTTGATTCGTTGCTTTCTTTTTTCTTTACGGACAGTCCCGTACTTTATTACCCATTTCACGACAATAAAAAAAAAACATAACGGAAGATGTAACACCAACTTAGCTGTTATCCTTACTTGCAGGATTTCTCACATTCTTATATGTTTCCTTTGTTGAGTCGATCTATTAGAAGAAGCGTTTGGTCGCCTTTCTCGGTTAAATACAATATTATTCTTCAGTTGCCTCCGCCACAGATGAAGAAGTCTTATTTCTTTAAATCCAATACGCTTACTCAGGATGAAGAGCTGCGTCAGAAAACCATTCTTCATTTTAAAACAATTCCAGTGGACTTACTTTTTGAATATTTCTGGGATTATTTGATTCTTGCGATCAGTCGGCGATACGTTTCTCTCAGATGCTTACATATTGATTGTAACATTGCAAATTAGTCAGAGCGTCTTCGTCCAAATCTTTTAATCCTCCTTTACCAGATCAGAATCACTCTCACTCTCTATGTCGTCACTTGCCAATACACTACAATACACTGAGCAAGTTAATTTATGGCGGAAATCGGCAACAGCAGCAACTGCATTAAATTTACAAAAGTATGTAAATATTACTTACTTTGCGCAATCAAATGGATGTAAAATTATTTTTTATGAACGGTGAACGTCTTTCTGACATTGGATGTTTTTGTTTCCTCTCAAACTTTCCAATTATATTTACACCTTCTTTTTAGAGTTTATCGATTTTGAGTTTTCATATGGTCATAATTAAGAAGATTACAAAGAAAGGTTGTGAGGATTCAAATCAGCATCATAATTTGGAATTTATGAACTTTGTAACAGAGTTGTCTTGGCGAAGTGCGTTTCGATGTTTTGTTCCATCACGAATTTATATATTTATACCTGCTGAACACTTGGTGAAATCAATGCCGGCTTGTATCCTGAACCAAGGCTATGATACGTTTATTTGTCGAAAAAGTATAATTCCATGTTTAAAGTGCCTTGTTCAAAGTTTCCTTCCCATTTTGCCAATCCAATATTTTAACATATGATGTAGGTTCCATCAAGCAATTCTACATGCTTCAGTTTGTATTTCCTATATTCTAAATTTGTCATCCATGGAGTAGTATTCACATATAATATCCCCATACCCTAAAAGAGGTTTCATTATGTTGAACTTAAGAAATTCTAACCATTTTCCATCAAGATCATATTTGAAAGTACGTAGTATTCCTAACCTTTTCAATGCTTTTATAGTACTTTCCTGTATACATGTTACATGACAATGATTCATGTCAAGCAATGCCCGACGTTTCATGAGTTGTAGCAATCATATAAACTGTGTCATTCATTTAAAGTTGTGCGTGTTTTTCCACTTTATGGATATAATCAATAATTCGGTTATTTTATGTTGTTGATTAAATTAACTAACCACGGATTACCGCATATGTTGATTTTAATTAAGTAGGTCTTCATTCATGGAACAAACGACCATGGTTTTGCCCTCAACACTCATTGTTCACAGTCGCATATATTTGACTTAATATCAATGACAATATTATTCATTTTAAATTTTTTTTTACAGTGTGGTCCAAGCATTGATCCCCGGGGTACACCAACTACAACCTTTCCGCAACATTTAAGAAATAAATATCGAACCATTTGAAAAGTCCATCACTAATTTGTTAATTGTTAGATTATAAATTAAACCTTGATTTAATCATATTACAAAATACTACTCTAATTTATTTGTCAAAAGTCCTCCAAAAGTATTATAAATATGACATAACTGTAAGAGAGCTGAATAGTGCGGGGTACAACCGCATTGCAGATCACATATTAGGCTAATGGCTGTTAAATAACTGAACAAGCGTTTGAAGACACACTTTTCAATGTTTGGTAGCAGGAGCTTATAACTGAAATATGTCTGTATTTTGCGTTCCTGTTCCTTTGTTATGAATTTAGAGTAACATTAGCCTTTTATCCTGGTATTGGAAATTATTAAGTTTCTATTGAACATTTCTTTCAAAAATCCCTATAATATACGAGTGCCTTATGTAAGCAGCGTAGGGTGAATTATATCAGAACCCGCTGCCTTATTGATACAGAGATTTGATTGAAAATTGTCTACGTCATATTATGAAAATGTGAATATTATTAAGGTCAACATCAAAACCAAATAGGATCTTATTTCCATTACATGGTCAATCTTTACACTTAATGTACATGTGCATTTCCACTACACATCTTTCAGAGCCACTATAAAAAACATTTCAAAATAAAGAATGACTCGTTTTCAATTATTCAAGTTTAAAAGTAAAAGGCATATTCTAACAAAAAAAAATAACATTAAAAACTGAACTATTATTTAGCGTCACATCAACCAGTGTTGATTAACCTATAAAAAAAATCCCCATCTAAATATACATGCAATAAAGTTTCCGTCATGATAGTAAGGTTTTAGAACGATGTAAAGATGCTGTTTTCGACAATTATTCACCTTGCGAAGTGATGCAATTTTATAAACAAAACATTGTCTGGCAAATTTTCATGTAAATACAATGAAATAATTTCTTGATGCATCTACTTGCCTTTATCTGACAATTAGACACGTTTGTACATATATTTTTTTATATGTGTCAGCCGATAAAGGGCGCTATCACACACACACACACACACACACACACATATATATACGTGTGTGTGTGTGCAATTGTGTGTGTGTGTGTGTGTGTGTGTGTGCAAGAGAAAAATGCCCGCAGGAAAGGAGAATTCAATTTTTGTACTATGCAGTCGGAAATTGGCATCATGTAGCTACAGTGCGTCTGTTGTGCAAATGTATGGAAATTTGCAGTATTTTGAATATATTTAGCAATATGGGGAATTGCACATCGAGCGTCGCTTGCGATATGAAGGAATGTATCACTGTCTGCCATGTTGTATCATTATTTGTTTTCAAAACCTGAACAATGAACACTAGTGACAATGTAATTTCAAACTCTGTCTATAGATGGAAGAGACATCAATTCATGCTGAACAGCACTTCACATATAATGACAATAACCAACAAATGCTAACCAATACGTCGTCGGATTGACAATCACTCACTTTTGCTTACCAGCGCGGCTAATATGTCAGGATTGGATGATAATCCCACTCTTACAAATGGAAAGGAATAGCTGATAATCGCTGTCAACGTCTGATAAAGGAACAATCACACACGCACACACTAACTATCCAACAGTAGACACATTCACAAAAGCATTTAAAAGTGGATATAAATATATGATCAAGTAGTACCATTTTGCAAAATTAATTGTGCACATTTTATTTATAGCACAAAACATTTTTGCACTTACCTTCGAACTGTAAAAGGATATGAGATATTTAATGAGTGGTATCACTAACATTCATCTTTACAAATACATACTTTACAATCCCAAACCCACTTTGTAAAAACAAAAGAGAAGAGAGCAGAGAATTTACACATGTGATAATTGGTAACTAACATTCTTTCATGCTTTAAATCCTATATGACCTGTTAGAGACGATGCTGTTATATAAACCATCTTTGGCAAATTCTAGAGGAAACAAAACTGCCCCAAACCTCAAAATAAATAAAACCACTAACGTCACCATCACCAGTTGCAGGAATTACAACAGCGATGACGACGACAGCGACGGTGTACTAGAAGATGGACAGATTTAAGACAGTTAAAACTGATAAAGAAATATCGATCATTAACTTGTTTTTCCTTCTTCAAAGTAATTACCATTTCTATGGCCGCCCAGTCTTGTCATACAAATTACACTTCTCTATCGTTGCCAAAACAAAGAGAGAAAAAGCACACACACAACACCGTAAACTAGTTAGATTTGGAGCAGTATTGCATGTCTGCAATATAGACAGGGTTCGTTATGAGAGAGTACAAAGGAATGAACAACTATTCAATATGTGTAATTTAAGAACTGTCACAAATGGATCATCGGTTTTTCTTATTTATCTATTTTAAAAGAAACTGAGAAGAAATTCTTAGCCACGATATTATTGTTCGTGACCGAGTATGGAAGAATTTAGAGCCATGATATACGAACGAAAAACAGTATTATTAATTACATTGCAATCATTTTTATACTTTACGCAGATAAGGTCCGAAAATAACTGATTGGATTTCAGTGTTAATGATTATATTGCATCCTGATTCTGACAGAAATAATTATAATTTGGGCTGTAAAATGTATTTAAATTTAAGGATCGGGCCTCGCGCGTTATTAATTTTCCAAATATATCTATTGAGAAAAACTAATTTTAAAGCAATGGAAGACAATTTAAGTTCAATGTCATATAAAGCTTGTTTAAATGTTCATTTCTAAATGCCGTGCTCATGGGCCTGTAAATCCAGGTCCCCGCCAAAAGGATCCCATCAGTAGTAAGACAGTTTGCATGCTTACACATGCAGTAAGGATATTTGGATCCTCACACCTGTAGCAAGACACTGTGCAACCTCACACCTGTAGTAAGGCTTTGCATCCTCACACCTGAAGCAAGACTTTCTGCATCATCACACCTTTTGCAAGACATTGCGCATATTTACACCTGTAGAAGGAGAGTTTGTGTCTTCACACTTTTCGTAAGACAGCTTGCTTCCTTACACCTGTATTAAGACTGTTCGCATCCTCACACCTGTAGTATGATAGTTTGCATCCTCTCCTATAGTAAGAAGTTTTGCATCCTCACACCTGTATATATAAAGAACGTTTGCAATTGACTGGTAAATAGATTTGTCATCTCTTCTGCTTTGTTGTTTTTGTTCTGTCCAAAACCAGTATTACATACACTCAGTTACGTGAAAATGTTTTCGATAATTGTAAACATGTATTCTAGTTGATGATTGTCTTGATATCTAATTGTGTCTGCTACACTTTTATAGATATGCACGCTTTTATATTTCCATTTGACTGTGTATTTACATAAATAATAACATAATTACTGCAAGCACGGAAGTTGTTTTGTACGTGTATACCGAAGGGTCAATAGGCCCAACGGCAATACAGTTCATATTACACTACTCTCCCACCCAACCACGATCACTACTACCTACCCTCCACCTACTAATGAGACTTTTATAGATATGCACGATTTTAGACCTGAACAAAGCGTCTAATAATGAGATCTAGGCAGCATCAGCACGTATTCATTACACCTTTTTGGACTACGCTCACGATAATTCCAAGGTTAATAATGCGTAATGTTATTTTTACGACAGTGTCCTCTTTGCCGATTGGATGATATTGTGATACAGCAGGTAACAAACACCTCACTTTATTTAAATGCAATAGTCGTCTGCCAGCAACTAGCAAATTTTCAAAGGCAGATCAACAAACTCTTTATCACTCAGTCATATCAATTTCCGTTTTTATCTGTCTGTATTTATATTTCTTTATTTTTTGAGTAAATGCATCTTTAAGCCTTTACGTGCATATATATTTTTGTGAATACTTCATGCAATCCAAGAATTACTCTAACGGTTGACCAACTTTACCCAGGAGAATTATTCAACAAAGAATAGCTTGTTTCCCATTATGAGTTATTTCCCTTAAAGAATACTTGTTTTAGAATATTATGTACTCGGTATGACAAGTGTGTGTGTGTGTGTGTGTGTGTGTGTGTGTGTGTGTGTTTAAGAGAGAGAGAGACAGACAGACAGACAGACAGACAGAGAGACAGAGAGAGATGTGGAAGGCTGCTTGTGTCTACCTCTAAGATAATTATGAAGCAGCACGCACCGTTTGTTAAACTTGAGCAAAATTAGGTTCTTCCAGCACTGTGCATGCAATGGGTTTCAGATTGTCATATAGTTTTGTTGGCTTCCTGATATGGTGCAATTTTTGCTATAAAAATGTCAGATTTGATTTACATATTTTTAAGTTGAACAGTGTTGCAAATTCGCTAGTTCTTTACCTGGTCTTTACTATTAGTATATATTGACGATTGAGGGTCATATCATTTTATATAGAGAAAATGGCTAACAAAATGTACAGCCTCAGCGAAAGTTTTAGACTCAAAATATATTGCATTAATCAGAATTTAACCTGTTCGGCGCTTGGGATATTGGATAAATTCTGCCAGTCATTAAGCAAATGAGTTTGGTAGAAAGACAGTTTTCATTGGACATTGTGGGTTTAAAAATAAAAAATACTAGTTCCTTTCGCCATTGAGACTTGTGCTACTAGAAATAGACCAATGTTCTTCATCCTGACAGATATACCAATCATCCTGACGTTTACCTCGAGAGGAGCAGTCCGTCGTCTTCTCTGAAGTAAACTTTTGAATGAGTCTCTCTCTTAATTTCTGATCCACTCAGCGGTCTCTTGTGCAAACTCTCTAGCCAGAAGGGTAAGTTTCGTGGACTCTTCTATCTTCTTAATCGTTTGAAAGTTCAATGAAACCTTTAACTCTTAGATACTAACACTATATAAAGGGGCCTCTTGCGTAAGAAACCAAGTCAAACGAAACTCTAACAATCAAGATGAAACAATTCCGGTGAGGGCCAACATGTTTCTACTTTACCGGCTGCTAGATGTATCATCATCATCATCATCATCATCATCATCATCATCATCATCATTATTATTATTATTATTATTATTATTATTATTATTGAAGTAAAGCGGAAAGACAAAACTAACCTCAAGCTTACTATGTTTGTCTCACGATACAAGTCGATTTTACTAATAATCAGAAAAACAAGAACAAATAAGAAACTAAAGACAATCACATACAGTCTTGTAAAGTGACAAATGTTACTAGCTTTCATACAAGAGCGTCTTTAGTTAGGGAAAAATACATTGCTATAAACGTAAACGTTTTTCAGTTATCCAAACAAAAGATGCTTTCAAAAACTAAAAATTATTTTTCTTTTCTAGGGATTCAAAGTATCTTGCAGTTTGGTCTCTTTGTACGTCGAAGAATGTTTCCGGTATAAGAACTCTCCCAAAATCGGCATGATACAGTCGCCACAGAATAATACTCATTATTGATTGTTCAAATCTATGACAGAAGCCAAGCCCTTTCTGATTGACGCAACTGATTCTGTCTTGTGAGCCGGGGAAATACATACAACCTGATGTAAGTGCACATGACACCCATGGACGCATGATGGTCTCGATCACAAAGCGAGTTCGATATATCAGAAAAAAACCCGTTTGAATTTCGTTTTTATCGGCAAATAAGCAAGGATCTTCTCGGAGGAACTTGAAAGTTGCTGGATCAGTTCTGTATCCCACTCCTAAACCTCCTGATATAATCTTGACACCGTCTTTCATGGCCATCTCGAATAAACTGTCCAGCTCTCCCGTGCGAAAACGGATTGATGCGTCAATCCACATGACAAACCCATATTCATTTAGTACAATCTGCAAAAGATAATATGCAGACTGTTAACGTAGTTTTTGTCAAGAACACTGCCGCTTCTAGTAGTAGTGGTAACTTTCATTTAAACTTTTTTTTATTGAGTTATTTATTTTATAAGATGTTTGTCATGTTATCGCAAATTATTTATTATCCACCATTCAACGGTAGTTGTGGTGGTGGTATTTGTTCTGGTACTTTGGAATCCAATTGATATTATTATTATTATTATTATTATTATTATTATTATTATTATTATTATTATGTGGATACAGTGTCCATTCTGATTCTGATAATTTCTCAGTACAGAGAAATACAAAAGCGATCAAATATGTCACAATGTTTCCTTATCCCTAATATATCTATGCAGAAATTGTGTTATTCATATTTCAGATGGAATAATCGATTACAAAAATGGTCAGTTCAAATTGTTAACTCGCAATGCCTCGCTTGCCTCTTTTCCGTTTTTAATGACAAATGTATACAACGAGTGGTCTATCATTGATACAGCGTACATATTATACATATATTTTATTTATATCACATACAATTACATGTACATATATTTGCCCTTTGAAGAGTTAAGATTTACAACAAGCAGCTGTGTATTGACTGAATGAATGAACTCCTCACATCCCCCGAGTGTGTCCGCTACAAAATGTAGTTCTATGCCTTTTGTGGCTATTTACAATTACCTTTGTAAATTGATAAGTTCATTGATTTCTTTTTTAGTTTCTATTTTCCTTCACATTGGTTAAATCATTATGATACACACTTACGATTTCAACGTGAAAGATGGTTTTAATGAGGAATGTAGAGCACGACCAGCAGCAGAGGGTGTGAACAGACCAACTTTTACAGGCGTCGATTTAGCAAACTGAGGCTTTCTCGAAAATGCTTAATATAAGCCTCCATTCATCAAAATAAAATTAAAAAAAAAAACGACGCCATTTTTGTTGTCACCATCCCCTTTGCTGCTACGATGCTTGGAAAATTCGTGGAGTTTTCGGGTAAAAAAAAAGACGCCATTTAGTTGACGTTCACCTCCTCGGCTGCTATGAAAATCTTCGATTTTTACTAACTAAATATTTGATCAAGTCCGATACGATATCTTGTCCGAGGGTCTGATAAATTTATCGTCACAAATCCGTGTGGGATTGTCTGAGCGTGGCTAAAGAAATTTCTAAATCGATTATGATCCATATCACCACCGCACCAAGTTTGCCAAATATTTCTAAGAGTATGAGTATCAACTCCGTTAAATACACACAGCATATTGCAGTTATCTCTGATCACTTTTGGTATTTGAGTGTAACGTTGAGTGATATATATCACATCGGTGTTTTTATGACTGCCTCTGGAAAATATTCTAGCAGGATTCTTTTGATTATCTAACATGATATCATCATATACGACTAAATTGTTAATACTTCCATCAATATCATCAATATTCGGTGCCTCTTCGATATCGGTTATAAACTCAATAACACCATCACCGTTAATTTCTTGCGCGGCATCATTAAAATCCTTTAATACTTCATAACATCGTTGATCGTCTACACTCGGAGCAATCATGTACAATTTATCCCACTTCATCCATCTCGTTATCAAATTAAGTAGCAATTGTGTTTTACCACTTCCAGATGGTCCGATGATAATCGCGCGAATAGAATTTGGTAACATTGCATGGTGTCTAATAGGTTCCCGTCGTCGAGTAGCTGAATAATCAATTACATTCATAACTGTTATATATAAATTATGGATCTATATTGTGTGAAGTGTAGGACGCGTACTGGCACAAATGACTTGACGACGATTACAACGAAAAATAATCGATCAGCGCTTTCTGGTAAATGCGTACAATGTAGTACGAAAAAATTTAGATTTACTTCCACGAAACCTTTAAAAAAAAACGAGGAGGTGATATTGCAGCCAAATTGACAAAACTCCCAGGAACACCGTGGGCAAAGTATCCAGGAGAAAAGCACCTTCCAGGATATAGCTACTGTGGACCGGGAACACGATTAGATATCAGACTTGATGATCAAAATCAGCCCCGACCCGGCGAATATCCAATAAACGCTATTGATAAGGCGTGTCATGCTCATGATGTCGCTTATAAAAGCAGCAATCTTCAACACAGACATCTCGCAGATGTAAAATTAATTCATGCGTTAAATTCTATTCCTGATAAATCCTTCAAAGAAAAGTTGGCTTCTTGGTTGGTAAAATCTGCTATGAAGGGTAAATTGATGTTAGGTGCTGGTAATTGAAAATGCTAGCATTTTAATATGGAATCTATTTATTATTCTCCGAGAGGATACTGGAGAGGTTACGCAGCAATCAATAAACTAGCTAGCGCATCAAAGGTGAAAAAAACTACAGCGGCAAACTGGTTATCTAAACAAGCAATATGGCAAATTTATCTACCAGCGCCTAAACAAATTAACTATTCGCATTTTGATGTTACAACACCTAATGAAGTTCATCAAGCTGATATACTATTTCTGCCGCATGACAACGGTTACAAATACGCGTTAACGTTAGTTGATATTGCAAGTCGATACAAAGAAGCAGAACCGTTAAAAACAAAATCATCTACTGAAGTAGCTTCTGCATTTGAAAAAATTTATCGACGAGGTCCTCTGCGCTGGCCAAATCTGTTACAAGTTGATCCTGGCAAGGAATTTCAAGGTGTTGTTACATCTACGATGAATCATCATAATGTCGCCATCAGACGAGGACACACTGCGCTACATCGCGATCAGGCAATTGTTGAACGGTTTAATAAAACCCTTGCTGAGCGGTTATTCGGATATCAATACGCAAAAGAATTCATCCAGGATAAACGATCCCGTGAATGGGTCAAGAGATTACCAGCTGTGATTACCGCAATCAATAATGAGATTACTAGAACAATTAATATGAAACCTGTCAACGCTATTAAGAAGGCGTCTATCAAAATGGAAATCCAAGGAATTTCACAAAAAGAACCAATTCTTGGTAGTAATGTCATTGTAAGGTACTTATATGAACCAGGAGAGCTTGAGGGTGGTAAAAAAAGAGCTACTGATCCTATTTGGAGCGTCACTACGCATAATATATCCGGTATAACACGATCAACTGGTAGACCTCCAATCTATAGACTGGATTCAACTGCTCCTCAGCGGGGTTTTACACGCGAACAATTACAAGTGATTCCCGAGGATACTCAATTACCGCCGCGTGGTCTTAACTAGCACCTAAGGTGCTGTCACCCCGGCGTCTGTTGCACTCAAGACAAGTCAACCTCACATTGTTTCTGACATGACCGAGATTGTTATCTTTTCTATCTACGGTGAATTGACGAGGATCTTTATCCGAATACTGCCAACGCATTATACAATTGCAACTCGCGCAGTGATTGTTCTGTTGTTGCTTTAGTGTCTTAATTAATTCAGCATCAATGTCAAATTCTCGTTTATTTTTTTTATCCTGTTGTTTATAGCCAGAGAGTTTTTTTCTGATTATATCACCAGTGATAAAATCACCAGTGATAATATCGTTATCAATGATTTCATCGTCAACAACAATTCTTCGAAGTTGGTTTATTCGCCGTACTCTGGATACTGCGAGATAAACTAAATTTGACCACTCAATATGATTATCTACTATCCAAAGAGTTGTATCGGATATAGTCAATCCCTGTGAAGAGTGTATTGTTGCTGCATAACCTAGCGTCCACGGGGATTTATCAGCACCTAATGCATCTTTAACGACGCTGATATCAACCAACACAATATCATTTAATACTAAATTCTGCTTTTGTTGTTGTCCAGGAATGTCAACGTCGATATTCTGCTTTCGTGTATCCTTAGGTCTATAACAGAGTGGTACTGGAAGCGTTGCAAATTTTTCTTTATGTAGCGCAAACAACTTCATCTGAAGTGCGTCTCTGACTATTTTTCTACTCGCGATTATTAAATCATTTGGCTTCCACATTTCCCAAAAATCAGTCATGGGAGTTTCAGAGATTATTTCACGCGCTATTTCACATTGGATTTTATCCGGTTGTAATCTAATTAGCGCTTTGAACTCGCGTAATTGTTCATCAAGTGATCTATGGTCGGTATTAATCTCTTCATAATAATCTACAAATCCTTTTAGCCATTCATGTGGAGATCCACCAACAAATGGCTGCGGTTGGCCGTGATCCCCGCACATGACGACTTTTTTATTTTTCAATAACAACCATTCAAGAAATATCTGTAATACTGTCAATGATACCGTGCATATTTCATCCCAGATTATTACATCAGGAATGAATTTATCTCCCATTCGATCAGGAGTCCATGTATCGCCTTTCCATCGAAAGAAGCTGTGATAAGTACAGGCTTTTACCCCCCGCGCTATCATCTCTCTGGCGAGTCTGTGAGTTGGTGTTAACACAATCATGTTAGAAACACTTGTGTTTCTATTACGAAATAATTCGATTGCACGAGTTGTCTTTCCTGACCCACCACAGCCGTTTAAATAAACTGTCTTGTATCTACAAATCGGATCGGATACGGGCGGTGCAGTAGAAAATTCTGATTGAATCTCTGAGATATTATGGTTACTTTTCAAGTATTTATCATCCATAGCAACGTCTGCGGATTTACAATACTCATGTAGTGTTTCTTTTTTAAACCTCCAATTTCCCCACGCTTCCTTAGGATCTGTGAATTTAGCTACATCTGATTTGTATTTTTCATGGATATACATCGAATCAGTAGCTACTCTAACCGCGGTATCGGGAAATCTGTTTATCATCGAGAATAGATTAATACAAGAATAGGCTAGCATAGAACTTCTCAAATGTGTGTATTGACAACTTTTTCCATCACAGTAGGTAACAACCGTACCTAGTTTCTTACCATTTCGAAGGACATCATCTACCCAAACATTATTAGTTCCGCTCGCAGATTTGTAAGCTTCCTCATCTAATTCCCCTGATAGAAAAGCGTTCTTACGGGTTACAAATTTCCCTTTTTTTATTAAATCAGATATTATGAAATTGTATTCTTCATCGTCTATGATTAATCTCGAAGAGTATTTTGCATTATCAAATCTTCCACCTTGAGTGAATTTACCGATTATTTTTCGTCCGAGATCTTTAGCCTCTCTATTACTACCTTCGAATAATTTCTTAGACCAATCTATGATTTGTTCCTCGCTGAAATTCTTCGAATTTCCATCTAGAAATTGTTTTCGTTGTTCGTTAATTATTTTTTCTAGATCGGGTTTTGGTAACCAAACATCTTTCTGAGCGTTATAACAAATAATCGCTTCACTGACAATTAACGATATTAGCATACCACAATCGATCATATATCGCAATAGCACAATTGGCATCCACGCTTTTTTATACATATGTCTACCAAGCCAAAGATAACTACACGGATGTAACCCTGTAGCTAATTCGAATGATATCACACGAGCGAACCCGGTTAAATCAAAATCAGGCAATGGACCATTAATCGCAACACGAGTCATTTCATGTGTGGGATGTCCAAATCGTTTAAAATATTCAGAGCATTCTCCATACCCGAGAAAACTTCCAGGATAACACGCGGATATATCAATTGAAATCATACCATCACGTGAGTATTTCGTATTCCACAATCCTCCATGACCAAATTCGACGCAACTCAACTTCACATCCTCCAGAAAATCACTTCGTGTTGGACGCCATGAATTCTTTTCTCGTGCGAAGTGAGCTACCACTGATGGAATTGTGAAGCTATCCGTAAGTAGTTTTTCTACAGTAGAAACACTAGTGTTTCCTTCTAAATACTCATTAGCGATTTTTCTCATTCTAGTATCTAATTCTTCAGTTCGATATAATTCACCATTTGGTTTTACAAACTGATCAAATCCTATTTCCGGATCCTCATTACTCCTGATTAACCATACTGACACAGGGTCGTCTTTGGTTAATGTGTGAATAGCATCAAATAATTTCTCTTCATAGAAATCATCCCTAGAAAATTCTTTAGGGATATATCGAACAGTTCTTTCTCGTGGAAATATATTTACCGCGGGTGTCCACGCGTGTTTGTTATGATCAATAATTTCAATTGGAGCTCCTCGCGATTGATATTTTGGTTCGTATAATACTTCTCCGGTTATTGTCGCTACCGATATTGGAAATTTTAATAATGCTTCTAATTTAGCTATATCGGAAATCCTTGCTCCATGTTGATTCACTGTCAATTCCCATTCGGTTATTTTTTTTCTTCGTAGATCAGTTAATTTATTTCCCCGGGATGCATTTTTGAAGTGTTCTATTAACCGTGTTGCTACACAATTAAGTGGCAAAGCCACTGATGATGAAAACATTGGAGCTAATTTTGTAATATTAGGATTATTATTTATTGGATATAACCCATACACAACTGCTGTTACAGGGTAAGATTTCTCATAGTATGGTTTGTCAATTCCAGTTAGAATTCCTGGTTTGGAATCTCTACTCACAATAACAGTTTTTTTATCCTTAAGGATTGGGTCAAATTTATCTCTGATAATCCATTCACCTTCCTCTTCGATAATGAATTTTATTCTAAAAAAATACCTCCGTAGAAATTGCTTTGCAATTTCACCAAGGTGTGAAAGTATCACAGCTGCTCTTATATCATTCATAGTAGCATCAATTATGGGTATATTGACATCTTCATCAATAATTCGAAATGTCGACCACGTATGAGATGCTCCATCACGCTTAAACTCATTAAAACAGTCGCTGATTTTACTCAATAGTGGTTTATCATCTACTAGACTTTTAGGTATATCAGAGATTCTATCGAGATTAAATCTAACATTTTTCCAAGGCTTAATTTTCGATAATCTCTTGAACTCCTTCATATTATAATTAAAACAAGTATTTAAATAAGAAAATTTTATATAATGAATCATTGCAAATGGCTTATGATTGGATCAAAGACTCCGTGTAACAAATCATGTAGAAATGAATTCTGTGGGTATCATATGCAGAGTGTGAGAAACGGTTCGGAGGGACCTCTACCATGCTTGCATTGTGGGGTAGGTGTAAGAGGCAAGTCGCAGTTATGCATTAATTGCGGGGGTAAGCGTTATAGAGAGTTAAAACGTTATTATGACAAGCGAAGAATCAAAAATCCTGACGACGTCAATAGCAAAATCATAAAAACTACGGCTGATTATATAAAAAGATTTGCTAATGTCATAATTCAGCCAATTAACGAATTAGACAAATAGATATATTATATATAAATGAGCCAAGAATTTCAAAGACATCCTGTTATTAAAAATTACGAAGCTTCTAGTGATGGTGTTGTTAGACACAGTAAAAATAGGAAATCTGTTGGGCGGGATAATGGTATGGGGTATTTGATGTTTAATGCTGGAGGGAAAATGTATCTCAATCACCGTTTCGTTTATGAAGTGTATAATGGATTAATCAAGGATGGTTTTGTTATTGATCATATTGATTCTAATCCCAAGAATAACAAATTGAACAACCTTCAAGCTATTTCTCAATGTGAAAACACAAAACGAGGAAGAACTGGGAAATACCCGAATATTGCTAGACCTGTAAGATCGTTTAATACTGACACGGAGATGGTATTTCAATCAATGACAGAAGCTGGTAGGTATTTCGATATTTTCCCCCCCTCGGTACAAAAAGTAGCAGAGGGAATTTATAAGACGGCTTTTTCAAAACGTTTTAAAAACAAAATTCAGTTTTCTTACGTAGGGAGATAACTCCGTTAGGTATAACGCGTGTGAAATCCATAGGATTTCCACCAATGACAGAGTTACGGATCTTAAACACGGAAATACTAGTGTTGGAAAATCTTCGATTTTTCATTGGTTGTTATAATTAAATAAATCCGAACAAAACACAATCAATTTTGTCTTTTTTCAAGTATTAACAGAACTGTTTTATAGACACGTCGTATTTAAACATTTTTTTTAATGTCTGTTTCAAGTATTATGCGTGTTTTCAACATTGTCAGTGATCGCTAATAAACAAACAAACAATTACAATCACTACACCTATTTTATATCACCTCGTCGTAATGAGTGTATATATACAAATTCGTTCTTATTATAATTGGGCATTTAGCCGAAATTCAAGTGTAAACAAAACCACACCGTCACACGTGGTATGAACGTTATTATTGACATTCAAAACCAAAGTTTCGATTTTGCGGTTTTGTTTACACTTGAATGTAGAATAGCCCGCGTCATCCATTGTCATTGAAATCAATTCATTGTGTCACCTATAATCTATTGTTGTACCGTCGTCATTGTCATTGAAATCAATTCATTCATTGTTCACCTATAATCTATTGTTGTACCGTCGTCATTGTCATTGAAATCAATTCATTCATTGTTCACCTATAATCTATTGTTATGTGTTTGTCGGTTGTAACCGTTGAGCGCTGCTTGATGTATAAAACACCAAGGGGGTTCAAAACGGTGAATGTGCCGTCGTCATTCATTATATATAATCATAATCACCTATAATCGCATTAAGCTTCTGGGTATACTAAGATGATCAACACCTTAGTGTATCCAGAATTCATTTTGAAAATACTTTGTATTTTTAATACTTTGTATTTGAAATACTTTGCATTTAAACAAATATATTTTTATATATATATGAATATTGAAAATCTCAAATTGATTATTATTGAAATCAACAAGTTGAAGGATGAAAATGTAAAATTATGTTCAGGTTTGGATTGTGATCAAATTATGACCAATTTCGAGGATATACAATTTGCAGAACAGACCGGAAAATATGTCCTATCTAAAAAATATTTTTTAATTAAGAATATCCAAAAGCTTATACGTGAGAGCTTAGTAAATACTGAAGATGTTAATGTCTTCGTACCATTATGTAGCATCGTTGAACGTGTTCGAAAGCAATTAGGATTAGAATATGAACAAAAGAGACTTATTAATTGTAAAGTGAGACAATTAAAAATGTTAATGGAAAACTCTGAAGGTGATGAGCCCACGCGTAGAGAGCCTCCTTTGTTTGTATAACCGATACGGTATGAGGAAGTAAAATTATGTGTGACTCAGTACAATAACAAGGAAGTATTAAAATGATTTGCATTTTTAGGTTAGTGATTTCTTTCGAAATGATTTACATTTCTAAAATGCTTTGCATTTGAAAATTCAAAGGATTTTTTAATTTGACAATAGTAATACTCTTTCAATAATGGTAGGAGAATCATTAACAACGAGATTAGCTAGAGAAAGACTTGAAGCTCTTAAGAAAATATTACCACTTCGTGATAGAATCCGCGAAAAACTTCAACAGCGGCAATTACTTCAGACTGATTTTTCTGATGATACACAACAACTCTTCAAACCTATTGTTAGTGCAACTACAGATGTGAAAACAGCTACTGAACGGGCGATATATGGAGATATCCCTGAAGAAGGAAAACGAATAGAGAAGCCTCTTCTTGGTGAACTTGAAAAAATAGCAATCGAAACTGGACAAACAAAACAGGCTGTACAAAAACTTTCAGGTGATATGGCAACTCAGATGGAAATACAACGACAAAGTGGTATTGATGTCGGTGATGAATCCGTCGAAGACGAGGGCGCAGTTTCCACTTCTCGTGGTGTTCCCTTTATAGACAAATTCACTCCGACGGGTATAATAGAAATAAAACAATTTCAATTAATAAAACCCAACGATTATATCGCCTTTGGTAATTTTGCTGTCCAAAGCTATTATTCAAGAGAAAGTTTTTTGAAGGACGATTATAAAAAGAGTAAAATATCACGAGATGACTGGGTTGATTGGTTGTTTAAAATGAATCAAAATATTGATCGTTTAAAAAAAGGAAAAATGGAGTATAAAATGTTTATGAGAGGAATTGAAGATTATGATTTACAACAACAAGAAGAAAAACAACAAGAAGAAGAAGAAAAGCAACAAGAACAACAAAGAAAAAGAGAAGCAAAAACTAAGAAAAAAACCGGAAAGGGATATTCACCTATGGATTTTCACTCTAGTGTTGGAAATTCTAGTGTTGGAAACTCTTCGAGTTTCTGTCCCGGCAATATTCTCGGTGATATAGCACGATTAGAAATACTTGTAGGAGGAAAACGAGCCGGAAATAACTCACCAGAAATAATCAATGAAGCTGCTGATATCTGTAGGCGATTATTTCAAGGTGGTATCATGGATATTGCAACATATAGAGATTTCATTGAGGAGTTAGCCGAAAATTCTTTGGATGGAAATTCTTCGAATTTCTACGGTTATCATAGCGATTAGATAATTGGAAATGCTAAAGCATTTGGAAAAACACTAGCATTTGGAAATGCTAAAGCATTTGGAAAAACACTAGTGTTTTTGTATATAGAAGAATGATCATACACTACAACCATGATAAACCAACTAACGTCTACGTGGTAAACTCACGATTACCAAAATACCGAGTATACTATGGAGATGGTCTCGGTAATACTATAATGGGATTATTTTCAAGAATGGCTCCAAAAGTGGCTCCATTTGCAAAACAGGCAGCAATGAAAGCAATTGATGTTATCCGAGATAAGGGTATTAACACTGTTGGTGATCTTGCTAGTAAGGCATTTTCAGCCGCTCGGGATAAACTAACAGCGCTAGTTCGACGACGAAATTCTTCGAATTTCCAATCAAACCCCAGAAACACTAGTGTTTCTAATGCTAGCATTTCTAGAATGACTTCACTGCCATCTACTGCAGTAATGCCTACACAGGTTAGTAAAATAATAAATAACGCCGTGGATAAAAAACTACAGTCGTTAATGACTAACGCCCAGGATAATATAACAGCAAATATGATAGCCGGAAGTGGGCTTCCGGGAAGTGGTTTTAAGAAGATTCGACAGAAACGTTAGAAATATTTATTTGAACAGGATTTCCAATTATGATAGTTATTGTAGAAACACTAGTGTTTCTAATGCTAGCATTAGAAATATTTGTGTCAGAATCACTTGTGATTCTATTTATTTGAATAGGATGCTCAGTTGTTATGGTTATTGTAGAAACACTAGTGTTTCTAATGCTAGCATTAGAAATATTTGTGTCAGAATCACTTGTATCAGAATCACTTGTGATTCTACTTACGTTATCTTCATTATCAGATATTTTCATCATCATTATTAAAATACACCCAACTAAATAATTAGTTTAAAAATTCTTTAGAATTTTGAAAATTATTTTTATATTATAAAATATTTATAATTTGCTAATTTTGTTAGATTTTTTACTTTTTTTACTCATTTTTCTAGTGTTTTTACTCATTTTTCTAGTGTTTTTATGCAATTCATCGACAAAATTTCATGAAAATCGAGGATGAAAACCCAAGGAATTCATTTAGAGAAAATCGATTTTGATCAGATTTTTTATCCTGTGAGGCTAAAAATATGTTGTTTCATCGAATTTTCGATGTTTTTTTTATTGATTTTGTATTGTTTTTTGGCTAATCCGTCGACATAATTTCATGAAAATCGATTTTCTCTAAATGAATTCCTGGGGTTTTCAATTCAAAATTCCTTCAGAATTCTTTCAGAATTTTTGATTTAGACCATCGGATATATAATAAAAATGTTCAAACAAAACCCTGATGTTGCATTTGACATGGAAGCCCCAGTGCTTAAAGATACTTCTGTACGTGATTATCAATTTTTTGCTTATCACGCAGTACAACCTGATCTTCGTGGAAGAATTGAACTTCAAGTTCATGATACAAGTAAATACTTTTTACCCGCTGAAGCCTTTATTGAAGTTGAAGGTGAACTCGTACAAAATAATCCACTTAATACAGTATATGGGCCTAATTTACAAGTTGGTTTTGTTAATAATGGTATTATGGCATTATTTGAAAGCGCTAGATATCTCATTGATGGAAAAGAAATCGAATCTATTGAACGTGAAGTTGATGTAGCAACAACAATACTAGGGCTAGCAAGATACTCTGACGATTATACTAGATCAGCGGGTCCATCTATGATGTTCACGAAGGATATTACTGATAATGCTAATGGCGTTCAATATATAAGAAGAAGACCATATAATCGTGTTGCTGCTGGAGCTGCTGGTGCTGGCGGATTTGCTGTTGCTCCTGTTGGTGCTGCTGCTGCTGAAACTGGTCAGATTGAAGATTTAGTTGTAGACGCTAATCCCAATTACAATCTAGGATTTGCAACACGATTAGCAACGTTACAAGGAGGGCGTCGACATTTTTCATGTGCTATTCCGCTCCATCATATATTTGGATTTTGTAGAAACGTCAGAAAAGTTATTTATGGAGTAAAGCATACTGTAGCACTAGTGAGAAAGGGTAATGATAATAATGCAATCTGGCGCGCTGTTGGCGTTGCCGATGGTAAAGTAAATTTAACAAAACTAACATTATGGATGCCAGTGTTGACTCCATCATTGTCAGTAGAACCGCGGTTGCTATCATTTATGGATCAAGGGGGGAAGAGATTATTAAGCTGGTTGACAACGTCCACAGATACCATGGATTCTAATATTGATGGTACACTTACATGGCATTTGGCAGCACGACAGGGTGTTTCAGCTCCACGGCATATTTTTATTACTCTACAGGATATTACGAGATTAAACAATCAAGAACGTTCCCATATGATATTTGATCAACTTGGGTGTAGTGAAGTCTCGCTGAAAATAAACGGACAACAAGAACCATCAGAGGATATACAACTTAACTATGAAAATAACCACATTGCACGAGTTTATCATCGATTGCTATCATTTATGGGACGTGATCAAAATGTAGATACTGGTCTACAAATATCACAATTGGATTTTAAAGGTCTGTATCCGATTTATTACTTTTCCCTAGAACATCTTGACTTGATGAAACAGTCCGTAGTTGATATACACTTCCGAGCTCGTGTACATCCTGGTGTTCACCCTGCTGCTCCTCCTCCTGGTGCTGTTGCTGGTGATGTTGTTAATTACAGAGCAGTTGCTGTTATTCTTAGTGATAAATCAATGATACTCGAAGGTGTTGGTGGACGAATGAGACTAGTAGATGCACCAGTGGAAAATCTGTAAGATTTTCTTAATCCAAAATTCTTTAAAAATGACTCGCGATTTAGAATCAATCTATTTTGTATAATGTCGTATAGTAATATCAATGTTACGTTGACACCTGGTCAAATAAAAAAATTACAATCCAAATCAGCTAAGCAATGTGGAACCACAATAACGCTGAAACCTAATCAAATGAATGGCGGAGGAAATAAACTATCGCTGACGAAAACTCAAACTAATCATTTTAATAAAGCGCTGAAAGAAAAAAAAAGAGTTCAGATTACTCTTTCTACGAGCGCGATTAAAAACATGGAAAAGACTGGTGGTATATTCCCGTTGTTAGGGTTGATTCCAGGGTTGATTGCCGCAGCAGCCCCAGCGGTAGCGAAGGCAGCAGCATTAGGAGCTATTGGTACCGCAGCAGGAATGGCATTGAAAAAGGCAACTGGAAAAGGGTATAAAAAAAAAGGAAAGGGTCTAAGACTACCAGGAACCCCGAGTTCATGGTACAGCGGAAAGGGTCTTCGAATTCCAGGAACGATATAGTTCCGAAATCTTCGATTTCCAAACCGATGGTTCCCATGTCCAATTTTGATTTAATTGATACCGCTAAAAAATTAAAAATAAAAAATTTCAGAGGGGTTTTTATGAGAGATCAGTTACCGGCACAACCAAATGATGTTGAAACCGGTATTATTAATTTAGATAACAGCTCCGGACCTGGAACTCACTGGGTTTGTTACGCAATTGATCCACGTGGGATTATTTATTTTGACTCATATGGATTAGCGCCGCCGAAAGAATTTATGCGTTATATTAAAACCCTTCCAATGAAAACTTGGTATTCTACGTTACCAACACAAACAATGCTTGATCCACCAATATGTGGTAATGAAGTATTAAACGTACTTGATGCTATATCCAAAAGATTTTCGAAACCACCTCATATAGTAGTAAATGAGTATACTAGCGGCAAATCTCCTTAAAAATCTTTGAAAATTCTACGAATTTTTGATTGAAAATCCATCGGATTTAAATGATAAAAAGATTTCTATAATAATGATTGATATTTGGGGACGACCTTTATCATCGCTGAAGAAACCTGATAGTGGAGTTGAAACCATTGATAACAAGGATGTTAAAAAATTAATCGAAGATGAAATATCCGAAATATTAAACCTAGCAAATGTTGATCCTGGTGAAATAGTTGTTTTTCAAGATCGTCAGGGTAAGTTGAAAAGTAGTAATATCTCTCTTAATGATATTTTGGTTAAACAACGAGACGCAGTAGAGGATACTATCGCGTTATTTTCTGATGAGGGTAAACTCAAACCAGGTGTACTTGTTTCAACAATTACGGATAAATTAACAACATATGATAACACAGTGAATTCATTAAAATCGCTTAATGATAAGTATGATGATCATATAATTGTATTTGACCAGTTTACTGCATTACAAAGAAATATAGTTGACAAAATTGACAAACCCATACTAGAATTTTTTGGAAATCCACCAGTGACCACACCAAAACTCACCGTAATAAAAGATTCTATGTTAGAACTAGCAACTCTTCAATCTGAATATGAAAAACACACGAAACTATTTATGACGTTTCGTAAAAACCTCATGGACAAGTTTATTGGGAGCCCATTTGATAAAATTGAAATAACACTTCCCGATATTAAAAAATCCATCGATGAACTTAAAACATTCAACAACGCAATAAGGGATGATGCAATGAGAATGATAAGCGTTGTTGAAAAAGTAAAAATTCCTCATAATAAATCTATCATCAACGTAGTATACACGATTCAATACGGATCATTTATATGGACTCCCACAAACAACATTTTAAACATAACCGCAGCAGTTAAGGGTATTTATCGATTAACAATAGTATCACCGAATCAGTTTGAAATATCATCAAGTAGTTCATCTGGAGTCAATAATACGATATCAACGATAATCGACAAGGATACAACTGAACAATTCACGATAACGACTACAGATAAAAATCTAGCCAAGGTTTCAGTAACGTGGTACGTAGAATTCGTAGTGGATTTAAGTAAACAATTAAATTGATTTAAAAATTCTTTCACGATTCAAAATTACAAAGTAATTTGTAATTGAAAATGCTAGCACCTTTAAAATAAAATGACTCCATCATCGAATCAGTATCGCTATGATCAAGTCAAAGAGTTTCAAACTAAACTCAGTTCTCTCTGTGAAGAATATCAAATAAAAATCAAAAAATACAAACGAAGAATAACCACAGTTGATATCACCGTGTACTCGGTGTCAGGAGTAATCACTGCTGCTGGAATAATACTATCTTCGGTTACAATGATTGCTCCTGTCGTAGTTCCAATCGCTATTTCCGCAGTGGCTACAATTGCTGGCATATTAACTGGGATCACAAAAAAACTATCATCGTGTAGCCAGAGTAAACTACATGATTATTTAATTAAATATCATATTGCATCTGCCGGTTACTCGCAATTATCCTCGTTGATATCATCGTCGTTGGATGACACAACAATATCAGATAGCGAATTTTCAACTATGGCTCAATTGTATAAATCAACAATGCTGAAATTAGAGCAGAATAATAATAATAATGTCGTCGCAAGAACTACTTCAACAAATAGTAACAAATACAACACCAGTGAAAACAAGCACGATATCAATAACCTCAACACGTCCCGAATTTAGTGTTAATTTTCCAATTCCTGTTCCCGTGAGCGAGATCGCACTAGCAAAACTACGAGTGTATCATAGCTGGCCTAATATTAGATCGGTAGCATTTGGTGGTCAACAACCGAATAATTCCTTGGTATTTGCAAACAAGAATCGTGAAGACGGAACACCAGATTGGCAGGTTGTTTCTATACCAACTGGGTCATATCAAATCGAACAGATCAACGCTGAATTTCAACGCAGAATAAAATCTCTCACTGGAAAAGAATCAAAAATCGCTATAACAGTTCATGAACCAACATTATCATCCGCTATCGAGATAAATACAGAAGGATACGTTGTAGATATTTATCAGAGTTCTATAAGATCAGTGTTAGGATGGCCTGAATTACCACCGGATAACTCGCGAGAAAATTCGAAGGATTTTCCACCCGAACCTAAAAAATCCGATTATATCACCAACAAAATAAAACCCGTCAATGAAGTCAAAAATTATCAAGATTATACTCCTAATAAATTCTTGAATAAAGAAATTTTTGAATCAATTTATGTTCCTCTCATTAACGGAAATTTCACAGTAATGAATAATGATTTTTCACGACTGCTAATATCTATTAAATCCGGCTCTCTCACCAAGGATGAATTTATCAACGTCGTAGAAACGGGTAATAAAATCATCGACGATATGAAAATATTTCACTCGAAAATTATTCAAGAAGTATTAAATGAAGAGATCTTACATGATAAGTTTGCGGATCTATATAAGATTAATAAAACGGAGATTAAAGATTTTAAAATCCCTGGATATAACCCGGATAAACTAAAGAAACAACTTGACGATGCTATTGATATTGGGTTCAAAAGAATCCACGATAATTGGAAAAAATCGAAGAATCCTACAGAAAATATTCTGAAATATAATAATGATCCAGAAGGCGGCGGTAGACATATTGCTCCGAACAATGTGAATATTTCAACGGTGATTGCGCTCAATTTAGTATGTGATGTTATCGAAGGAAATTATCAAATAAATCTCGAACAATCAAATCAAGCTCAGCAAGGATATATTTTATATTCATTTGCACCAACGGCTCCTCCAGGATTTCTAATTATTGAAGACCCAACTAATCTAGTCTATATGCGATGTCATAATAATTTGTTAACGAGAATTAATTTCAAACTCACTGACCAATCTAATAATCTGATTGATTTACGAGGTGAGGTTTTACAAATTAGTTTGTTTGTGAAATCTTAAGGACTTGATCAAATATTTAGTTAGCGCATTAGCAGCCGAGGAGGTGAACGTCAACTAAATGGCATCTTTTTTTTTACCCGAAAACTCCACGAATTTTCCAAGCATCGTTAACTCAGAACTGAAAGTTCCAAGCAGCAAAGGGGATGGTGACAACAAAAATGGCGTCGTTTTTTTTTTAATTTTATTTTGATGAATGGAGGCTTATATTAATCATTTTCGAGAAAGCCTCAGTTTGCTAAATCGACGCCTGTAAAAGTTGGTCTGTTCACACCCTCTGCTGCTCGACCAATGAATGGTTAGCTACGCAATTCACACGAACGCTTGGCCATAAGATACTACCGCATGGAAATTAATGTGGACTAGAAACTATACAAAATGAGGAACCAAGAAGAAATAATTATCATATTTTAATATATTTCCAGTTGATCTAAGTAAATTACTCTGCTTTATTAACAGCACCACCGACCATAACTCTCTCTCTCTCTCTCTCTCTCTCTCTCTCTCTCTCTCTCTCTCTCTCTCTCTCTCTCTCTCTGATCGGTTTCACTTAACTTTTACCTTTTACCATTGGTCATGCGTCCAAAAACATCGCTGGATGACACAAACGAAAAGCCTCTACGCTCGTCATTTCATAGATATCAACCCGTATCTTGATCTAGCTACGATGTATATATATATTATATTTATACTCAAGAAATATTAAACTATATAACCGGTTTTCCTATATATTGTTCACTTAGGCTAAGTCAATGTGTGGGATCTGAAAGTAACACTTCTCAAATGAGAACTACAGTGAATACCGATGATTATCAAACTCATGACAAGGAAATTAATATTGACAATTGCAACATTGGCAATAATTCCGTCTTATCAAATATCATTACAAGGAAATTAATATTGATAATTGCAACATTGGCAATAATTCCGTCTTACCAAATACAATATACCATCGTTTGTATGAACGTTTAATAAAGATTATGAAGACATAAGGAATAATAGAGTAGAGTATTAAATTTATCTCTTAGGTATTAACAAACTTGGTTTTGCTTTTTTATGACAATAGAGTCGTAACTCTACAAATTTATTTACTCGAGATGCTCTTTTATAATATATTATTCCGCAAACAACGAGACAGAGAAAGATATGAACATGTTAGAAAGAACACGCGAAGCCTCAACATGCATACCACCTGATGGATTAATAATATAAGTCAATATAACGTGCATGTGTTTGTCTGAAGAAAAGGCGCATCTGACACGAATCATTTGTACCGGCAATCAACAGTGGCTATCGTGAATAGATAACAAACTATTTATGCGCTATTCTAGTGGTTTTAAAATAAAGGGAGACAAAAGCAGTTTACTGATATTAGTGGTGCATGTCCCAACAATAGCAGAAAGCGAGAGAGAAGCCTATCGAACATTTGTGTTTGAATGAAACATGGAAAACGTAACACGCTTTAGTACCATCAAGTTCACTATACCAAAGTATTTAAGACCCACAAATGTCTAGCCATTTCTAAGCACAAGACAAGAAAGCAGATGAAAACAAATACAGTTTAAAATCGTTTGCAATAAAATATGCAGTACGGACGTAATATCAAGCATGGTAAAAGTGAATACATACACACTTGATATCATACGTCATTTCTCTCGGTAACTTAATGATATGCTCTTAGCATCGCAGGAAACAACATTTCGCTAGTACATATAGAATTGCTTTAGCCGCAAAAATGGTAGGATGTGTATCTACCTTAACAAAGTAATAAATCTTTGCTCGAATTGTTTTAAAAAATTCTACATTTTTTAAGATCTCAAAACAATTGTCGGATTCGGTGCTGATAGTTTTGCTTCACCGTCAGACGATGGGCTAGATACACCTGAAGTGCAAGAAGATTGTGGTAGAGGAGAGAATTACCTGTGCAATTAGTGGTTTGAATGTATATCCTTTCAGAATCTTCAGATGTTCTGGATACTTTTCAAATGGAAATGATCTGTATTCGCAGCGACAATGTTTTTTCACCTGAAGCAGAATTTTATGCAGTCTTTTATAAGTAGAAGAGTTACGTACCCGTTGTTCTATATTACACTTTCTGATCATGAATGTAGTTACGTTTTCTTTTAATGGTAATAAATTAAAGTATAGATTCCATCTGCGATGGTAACAACAAGTTGAAGATTTACCTGTCTTAACATGGCATGGTACGAATTGCACTCATGTTATATTTTCTTGTCATTTCCTTCCTTCGTGAAATTAGAAAATCGTTTTACATAGAGAATTTTTTTAATAAAACTAACTAGATCACTATTTGTTTACCTTTACACTTTGATTTGAAGCATAAAGAAAACTTTCAAAACGTATATATATATATATATATATATATATATATATATATATATATATATATATATATATATATATATATATATATATACATCACAGTTGTTTGATGTTGTAAAAATTCTTAGGTTAAGAATTAAATTATTGTGCTTAATGAGACAGAAACACATGAAGGATTGATTGGTCTTGGGGTGATGGAAGCAAATTAAATTGCCAAGAGACGCAACACGATATCTGTCCCTAGCTGATCTGTGAAGGGTTTATTTTAACCCACAATCAATTATTGGAGAATCGAGGAATGCTAACCGTTCAATAACAGTAGATTAAGCACTTGTATGTGTGTGCGTGAGTGTTTGTGCGTAATGCAGACAGATATAGACTTCAACAATAAGTGATGTCTTAATAACATACCATCTCCGTCTCGTTTTCGCTTAGTCCGATGTCGTAAAAGATAAATTTCAAATTTTTGTATTTTGGAAATACCACACTGTGAAGGTTCTGCATTTGAGCCTGAACTTCTAGAAAGTGATTTGAAGATGCTGCAGTCACAATAACAGGAATCCTGGGATTTTGAAAGTCAACAAAGTTCCTGGCAAGACCTAGCTCATGCAGGTAAGGACCGGAATCTCCAATAGGATACTTTTTAACAAAATGACAGTTAGCCTCAAATGTTCCCCTGAATTTACTATCTTCCCAGCATGAAAGCGAATCATTGACTTGGAATTTACTGTAACTATCAGAAACACGATAGGTTTTCATTTTGCCATGTATATTCTTCTCCCTATGATGTGTCAGAGCAGCACTGAATTCATCCTCCTCATTTTCAATAGATAAATTGAACACGGGTGTGAAGGTATAATTTCCATGAAAATTGGCTTCTGAATTCTTCTCTGGAGACGTGAAAGTGGTTGTGTCTTGTCGAATGTTGTATGAGCCAACTGTGCAACAATATAAAGAATTTAAAAAACGTATATGAGGTGGGACTGCACGGCATATACATTTAATCTTAAAAACGAAATATAATGTTTACTTATGCCATACAGACACGAAGAAAGGGATTACAATTTCTAACAAGAGAAGCTGACCTGCAATATGCTTGGCAGCATGGACATTCATGTTTTTATAAACTGTATAACGTTTATCACAGCTAAATGTAGGATCCTTTCCAGTTTTGTTATTTAGCTCATATCATACAGATAACCCGATTTGGAAGTGTCATAGGAAATGATAATATTTCAGTGATCTGAGAATTAAGTTGACTGCTGTGTGTCACTGAATGCATATGAGAGTACGTGACATGAGAATTTGACTCATGTGTGTTATATATTGCATATGAGAGTACGTGATATGATAATTTGACTGATGTGTATCATAGAATGCATATGACAGTACGTGATCTGAGAATTTGACTGATGTGTGTCATACATTTCATATGACAGTACGTGATCTGAGAATTTGATGTGTGTCATATAATGCATATGAGAGTACGTGATCTGATAATTTGACTGATGTGTGTCACTGAATGCATATGAAAGTACGTAATCTGATAATAGGACTGATGTGTGTTATATAATGCATATGAGAGTACGTGATTTGAGAATTTGACTGATGTGTGTCACTGAATGCATATGAAAGTACGTAATCTGATAATAGGACTGATGTGTGTTATATAATGCATATGAGAGTACGTGATTTGAGAATTTGACTGATGTGTGTCACTGAATGCATATGAAAGTACGTGATCTGAGAATTTGACTGATGTGTGTCATAAAATGCATATGAGAGTACGTGATTTGAGAATTTGACTGATGTGTGTCACTGAATGCATATGAAAGTACGTGATCTGAGAATTTGATGTTTGTCATAGAATGCATATGAGAGCACGTGATCTAATAATTTGACTGATGTGTGTCATAAAATGCATATGAGAGTACGTGATTTGAGAATTTGACTGATGTGTGTCACTGAATGCATATGAAAGTACGTGATCTGAGAATTTGATGTTTGTCATAGAATGCATATGAGAGCACGTGATCTGATAATTTGACTGATGTGTGTCATAAAATGCATATGGGAGCACGTGATCTGAGAATTTGACTTATGTGTGTCACTGAATGCATATAAGAGTACGTGATCTAAGAATTTGACTGATGTTTGTCATAGAATGCGTTTGAGAGTACGTGATCTGATAATTTGATTTGTGTCACTGAAGGCATATGAGAGTACGTGATTTGAGAATTTAACTGATGTTTGTCATAGAATGCATATGAAAGTACGTGATCGGAGAATTTGACTGATGTGTGTCATTGAATGCATACGAGAGTACGTGATCTGATTCACTCGGCTTCATATTGATCAGATACATTTGGAATACTAATCTGATCGATTCATCATAGGTGGCTGAAGAGGCGGGAGCGAACGTCTGCTTTGGACAACGAGCCGTTCAGCGCAAAAAGAACGTTTCACCCATGGAAATAAAAGAGGATTTTTTTGCAGTTAAAGTTAAATCCTCGGACAAAGTCTTATTTCCTTCTGGTGTGCCGGGTTTACTTTTGACAGGGGTTAGATATCACTTTTCATCGCGTTGCTGATTTACCAATAATTTATACCAATAATTTTTTATGTGCCAGAAACTGAATGAAGTTTAATTAAATGGAGCATATACAGAATCGTGGACGTATATAGTGCATATACTGTTCTCGCTCATTTCAGTCAAACTCCAACGAAGTATAACAGTATAACACCATGAGTTAGTTACTGAGCGACTCCTAAATGTGCCTACATGACAATTCCTTAGATACTTTTGACATTAGCAACTGTCGTATTCTCAAAGCTGTAATCAGTCATGGTCTTGATAATTTGCTCCCCCAGAAACAAATTGTAGTCACCAGGTGGACGATGACCATCATATATTTGTTTGTTTCATTATTATTTTTAACGTCGCTTTTACAATGTTCCAGTCATATCGCTACGATGTCTGCAGTGAGGCAGTTTATCGTGATGTCTAGCACGGGGGCATCATGCCGCAGACATGTAGCATGATGTCCCACTCAGTTTATCCTGAGACCAGGCCGACCAGTACCAACACAAACCTCTTAATGCTGAGCGCCGAGCGAGGTAACTGTTAGCACCATTTTTCTAAGTCTTTAGTATGACTCGGCCAGGGACCACGACCTCCCGCTTCCGCTGCCGACGTTCTTACCAATATAGGCCACCAGAGCGGTTGCGACCATCATAGAAGGTTATGCAATACATATTTGATATTAAAAAGAAGATGTATCCTAGCTGCGAAATTATTGTTGAATTTCTTTATTTACCATTTACAAAACAAGCTGTTTGTATATTTAAAAAAAATTCAAATGATACAAAACCTTATGCCATGAAAGGTGTCGAGTTTACACTTACACAGTATCATGATTAGAGCAGAAAACACAAACAGTGTTATAAAAAGTTTCGAGTTTCTTTGCTTCATTCTTTGCTTCCAGTTTCTGAAAATACATAAAACAACGTTTATAACACAATGTCATACATTTTCATGTAAAGAAGGTACTGAGATTATAGGAAGTATACTTATTGCAAATTAAACATGAAGAGCTACAACTCTTTAATTACCAGTGTATTAGGTGACTTCATCAGTATTTGACAGCTAGTATAGAATTTACTAGAAAGACAAATCGGACAAGAAGAAAAATAAACGTTAGTGACAAAGCCTTCTGCGACTAATCATTTCATAAATACCTCGATGCGATAAAATTTCTCAGGACTTGCAGAAAACGAAAACTTCATTTTACTAAAACAACTTTCGTTTCCTCCACACAACTTAAAAGTACAAACTTTGTCAGAAGATGATGTCGACGAAATCTTTCTTTTTCCCTGAATAGTCCTATGAAGGATTTTCAAGTTAAGGCGAGTCAGGAAAAAAACGCTTACAATAAGAAGACATATAGATGGTTCCATTCCTGAAATTTCCCTAGAACCTGCCCATATTGTGATCTGTTAGTAGCCTTTCCTTATATAGAATCTTTTTTTTAAAATCAAAACTAAATGTTCATCACTTTACACCAACATAGTTCCTATTCCAATTTCAGTGTGAATTCTAACAAAAACTGAAACACTTATCTCGTTTGATAGCATAAAAAAAACCCCACATCACACAACATTAAACAAGTATGTAATTATTTCAGACTCAACGTTAATAAAAACAATGACTATAATTTTTTTATTTAAGGACATTTTTTATATATATTTTCATATATGAGGAGGAATGAAAAGTCAAGATAAAAGAAGGAACCAAGCTTCCATATTAATTCGGAATAGTGTACTGATTACGTGCTATACACTATCGCTAAATAATCATATGTCAGTAGTATTCAAGAGTTTGATTCATAAGTAACGATAGCTGCAGACAAACACCTTTAGCGATACTGATATGCCAATGTAGGAATCATGTTGTAGCTTTCAATACCAAACATATCACACTAAGAGAATTTGATAATTTGCAATCAAAAGTATTAAAGCTACGAATAGAAATACAGGAAGCAAAACTACAAATCGACAATAATTTTCTTAGTAACTATTACATCTATGCATGTAAAAAGAAATAATCACAAATTAGGCAGGAACATATAAGTGATCTATGTAACTTAAACGTAATCAACTAGTAAAACATATTATAGCAATAAAAAAACATTTAAAGATTGGTAAATGGTGATGAGTTCTATCAAACGCACGAATAAAGAAAGAAACCATTATTTTCAAAGTTTTAGAACAATAAAACAAGGATAATTAGTGAATGAGTAAGTGACTCTTTTAAGATTCTTCGGCGATTTATCTTCAAAATAACTGTTCAAGTTTAATTTCTTTGATTTTCTTTTCCCCCAAAAAGTTTCATATTTAAACTCTTGTTTCATGACTTGTTCTCTTTAATCACGTGTGTTTTGTTATGTGAGCTATCAGTGGGTGGGTGACTTTTGAGAGACTCTATACGTTATTTTCAGTTGATCCTAATTAAAATTAAATTTTCAAAATGTTGATAAAACAATAATGTTCGCTTTGCTCTATAACTATTATCTCGACATTATATATATATATATATATATATATATATATATATATATATATATATATATATAGATAGATAGATAGATAGATAGATAGATAGATAGATAGATAGATAGATAGATAGATAGATATGTGTGTGTGTGTGTGTGTGTGTGTGTGTATTCTCTTTACTTGTAGATTAAAATATCTAGCCTACATTTTAAAGTCTGTGGATCCCTGTGAACATTATCAAACGAATTGGATATTTAATGAAGTATTCTTGT
Source organism: Unio delphinus (assembly GCA_029339505.1). Taxonomy (NCBI): domain Eukaryota; kingdom Metazoa; phylum Mollusca; class Bivalvia; order Unionida; family Unionidae; genus Unio; species Unio delphinus. Next base: position 2,281,020 of record JAQISU010000242.1, read on the forward strand.
TTCCCAAAATTAAATTTATGAATGGGTTTTGCATTGAACAATTTCCAATTTTCAAACCATTTAAGTCAACGTAATTCACTTGGATCGAAAATACCGTTGGCGTCAGTCACGGGAAATCCAGTAGAGGTATATTTTGATTTAACGTTGTGTCGCGTTTTTTTTTTTGTAAAACTGTGTAATAGTCTCTGAAAAATATAGGTTTTAATACATATAATTGTATGTTATTGTTGTCATCGTCGCTGGTTTGGAGAGTTAACGTCATTTATCCGCAGCATAAATCACGTGTTTAAATTTTATGGACACGCAATGAAAATCTAACAGATTATAAATAATATTATAGTTTATAGTTTAATTGTACTCAAGTGAAGGAATTAGTGGTAGACATCCATTACGTTTCAAAATAACACATTATAATTATTGTGTAGAACTCATAATGTTAATGTGTAAGTTTAACATAATATATAGTTTACCAAGCTTGAATGGGTCCTTCTTTTCATAACACTCGGTGTGTGTGTGTGTGTGTGTGTGTGTGTAATGGAAATAAAAACGTCTCGGACTGGTCCTCCCACTAACACATCAAGCCTTCTGCATGAAAGCATTATGTGTAATGTGCAAGTAGACTGTTGTATCAAATAGTTCTTAAGTTGCAAATGTCATAAAACTTTATTCTTTATTTTTTGGATACCGTTTGAATTATTCGCACAACATAATAATATTTGTAAAATCTACTCGACCTTGAGCTCATATCTATAGACAAGTGATTTCTGGTTCTTAGGTTGTTTTTTTTTTTTGTTGTCTTGATGAATCGACTAACCTAAGTGGGATGACTGTCCTTTTTTAAAACAATGTCTATAATAAGCACCTAAATATGATTTCAAAACACTTATAGCACATTAGGAAAAACCTATTAACATCAACACCCAAATCAGAGTATTTGACAAATCTATATTACAACCCTGAAAGTCAAGATGCATATGCAAATATAAATCAATTGTGTTCACAAAATTTGAATTCCAATGGCCATTATCTATTTTTATTAAACTTCGAAGACCAGTGCCGAAGATGTTTTCGTTTTCATAATGCCCATTTTTGAAAGTAAACAACATAGTTTTTCTTGTATATTTGTGTCATAACGACTATTGTGAGGAATAATGTCTTAGGGTTTTCCATGAACTTTTGGAGAATTGAACGGCGTTGGCTAAGCACAAACTATTGGTAGTCACACAACTTAGTTATTTATTGGTGGAAACTGGATAAAAAAAACAATACGTGGCTCTATATTACTATCGTTAGGCATGTTCATACAGATTGCATTATGTGTCACGAGCCTACAACGGCTGACATTTCCATGCATGCTGTATTAGGTGTTACGTTGCAGCAAGGATTTACATTTCAAAATAAGCTGCATTAATTGTCACTGATAAGTTAGGCTCGTGAGGACAAAAGATCTGATTTAAAGGTTCGAATAATATATATATATATATATCTATATATATATATATATATATATATATATATATATATATATATATATATATATATATATATATATATATATATATATATATATATATATATATTATTGTTACTAATCTATGATATTGAAAAGTAACAGAAATGAGTGAAAGGCAGCAAGCATTCTAAAATTTAAAAAAAATATTTATTTTCCTTTAATGTATAGTGAAAATGAGAAAAAGTAGAACATACAGTGTTACAAATTCAATCCTAAAAAAATCCAAGAATTACAGAAACAACTCCTAATAATTCTAATGTTCTGAATAAACCTAGAAGTCCGGAATAAATCTATTCACTGAAGGCTTGGATGTGTCTGTAGTATCTTCTAGAGTGTTGATTTGTCAAACGTCTTTTGTTGAATCACAGCAATACTTTTTGAATTCAATACAATTCCAGTAAATGCCACTATCCATTATATTTTTCAGGTAATGTTTGTATTTCCAGTGGAAATAATCATTTGAATTCCATAATTTGAAGAAATAAAATTCAGCCCAACTGGACACAACATATAATTTAACTTCAAAATGATAGATCTTAAAGCACAACTGAAAATATTTTTTCAGTTACAAGATTATACTTGACCTCAGGTCACATTTAGATTTTTTTTTAAAAAGAAAGCTATTACCTAAAATGGACAATACCTTCGAGAACGACCATGATGTTTACGAGATAAAAACTATACCCTGGATTATGTATCATATACTTAGGAAATTCCAAAACCTTGATTTAGACCAAACTAAAGATATTTACTGCTATAAGTAATAATATTGACTTTAAGCAGATACACATAGAAAATAATTTAGCTATACATTATTTTTGGCACAGAATAAAGTCTCTTCAGGTCAAGCAGAAATGAACTCAGTGTTGGACAAGGTCAAGTCCAACAAATAATAGTACATTACAACAGCTTGCTATGAAATGAAAACAAATAACAAATAATAAAATACTAACTAACAAGTAAATTAATGTACATACTACTACTACTACTACTACTAATAATAATAATAATAATGAGGACTTTGTATAGCACCTAATCTTTAGAAGCTCTAAGCCCTTTACGTCTAAAATGATATGACATTTTAAAAAAAAGAAAACACCAAACACAAACAACAACATGAAAATGGAAAACATACAAATGTTGAAAATATTTAAGGTAGGCAACATAATTAAGTTTTAAAGTTTCTTCTTGCGATCGAGAAAGGTGAGTTTTAAGAGCACTCTTGAAAGGTAACACTGTGTCTTTGTGCCTAATTTCAATGCACAGTTCATTCCACGTTGCTGGGCCCTGGTGTGCAAAAGAATGTTGTCCATATGACTTCGTTTCCAAAGTGAGACTAATGAGTATACGATTGTCAGAAGAGGAGCGTAAGTATCTTGCTGGTGTGTATATCAAGGGTTAGGCCGGATAGGTATGATGGACTGGATTCTGTCAGTGAAACGTTGCACAGTGAACAAATTTTGTGTTTGATTCTGGATCAAATGGATAGCCAGTGCAGGGTACAGAGCAGCGGAGAGGTGAGTTCTGATCGTGATACTCTAAATATTATCCGAGCAGCTGTGTTTCGAACTTGTTGACGTTTATGGAGTTGATATTGAGATGAAAAATACGGAATTGAGTTACAATAGTCCAGTCTTGAAAATATTAATGAACACACAAGCGTTTTAGTGGCATCAACTGAAAGATATTTGCGAATGGAACTGATGCGTCGCAGCTCAAGATATGCAGCCTTGCACATGTTGATGATATGTTGGTGTAATGTGAGAGTACTGTCCAGAGTAACGCCTAGGTTTCGTACTGACTGTGTGAAATTAATGCTTATGTTGCTGATATTTATTGTTTTAATTAAAGCATGTGAATGAGAAAGACTTTGTGTTGCGATCAGAATGGTCTCAGTTTTAACACCATTCATCTACAGCTTGTTGCATGTCATCCATGAGTTTACATCAGAAATGCGCCTCTCTACTCCTTGGATATTAGCATCAACTTCTTATGGGTGTCTAGACTTGTATATTTAGGTATAATCAGCGTACAATTTGTGAGACACTGAGTGATGCTCTATGACAATTTAGAGCGGCTGAGTGTATAGAACGAAGAGATCAGGTCCTAAAACAGACCCCTGTGGAACATCACAACAGATAAACAAAGGAAACAGTCATAATAAGACAATTGTATTGTGACCAAATTAACGTTTTATTCTCAATCTTTAATTGCCATTTCAGTATGATACGCAGGTCTTTTTCTTCCCTCAAGGAAAACTGCTCTTTGTGAGGTTATACAACTACATACATTAGTTATACTAGTCGTCCATTTTCTTATCATAAGAGTGTTTTTGACTGAATCATAAGCGTGTAACAATCCACTGTGTACTGAACTGTTTTTATTTACAGGGGAAAGAAAATTTAGGAATATGTAGCATAAACATTCAGAAAAATACGTATTTTCTTGAATTGTAAAATCACGATTGATTTTAAACGTCTTGTGCTTTCGATGATTTTGTCATATATTTAAAAAAAAAAAAAATAAAGTGTTTAGCATTCTGTTACTACAAGGTTTATGATTGATTCTCAGCCGGTGTGAAGCATCATAATTTTCTGAAATAATTTCAAACTCTTACTAAATAACATATTACTTTCAACTAGATTTAAGATGTAATTTCAGTTTAATTTTCCATGTACTTTGTTTACAAGCATCAGTTTTTACATTTTTTTTGTGTCAAATGATGGAATAAAACTATCGGACTAATACTGCAGTGGAGAGGGGCCGTAAATTTAAAATATATTGAACAAACTGTGGGTAAAATCTATGTTATATGCCAAAGTACTATTTGATAATGAAACGTCACACGCATTTCAAGCTTAATTTCGAGCACACACACACACACACACACATCTCTCTCTCTCTCTCTCTCTCTCTCTCTCTCTCTCTCTCTCTCTCTCTCTGTAATGCATCCCATCATCTGCATACAACGTGTACAAAATAATGAGGAAATTTCTTTAGAATTTATGGGGGTACATAAAAGATCAGTAATACACATTAAGATCGATATAAAAGGACTCTGGTGCTAGGGAAAATACACTCGATTACCTCAAGTTACTCTGGCAGTAGATTTAATTACATTAACACACAAGTTGACAGCATTATTTCATTTCATTTGATAATTAACTCCTTGGGCTAGTATACCCATTTCACTGAAACAAAGACAATATCTCGCTGCCAATATTATTAATAGCATTAAAATATGATATACCTTACTTGTTAAAACGGAATCATATATATTAGATCGAATTCTATTTTAATTAAAGCACTATTAATGATCATACGTTCAATAAGACACTTAAATAGTACAGACTTGCGCATGCTGGAAAAAAAAATTATTCTACAATATTTTCGTCCATAGAAATAATATTATGTCTCAACAGACAATATCTTATTTATTATATGAATATCAACTTTCTCTCCGTCCCTTCGTATGCACGCTAATAATTGCTACAGTTACTGGTCCACTTTCTGTAATGTAATAAATACTAATGATTATTTTACATATTTAAAAAAAAAATGTTTGATGTCAATGACGCTACATTTCTATTTTACTGTGTATTGACATATATAATAATACAATTACTGCAAGCATGGATAGGTAAACGGCAACACAGGTCATCTTACACTACGCTCCCACCCAACCACGATAAATAATACCTGCCCACCACCGACTAATTTTCAAAGCGATTATCTTGCAATAATAATAATAATAATTAATAATAATAATAATAATAATAATAATAATAATAATAATAATAATGATAATAATAATGATACTAGAGACTTGGTAACTTATAAATATATATATCAAGCCACGTTGGTGAGCATTACTGATTTATATCCAAAACTGTCTTTATTTGCTTCAGTTTATTAACAACTTTGTGTGTGTGTGTGTGTGTGTGTGTGTGTGTGTTTAACAGAGAGAGAGAGAGAGAGAGAGAGAGAGAGAATAAATACGTGGGTTACATTAAACTGTTTTATACTACTAAATCTAGAGATACTATCGTAAGTATGAAAAAGATGCAAATCTCGAAAAGAAACTCATTTGGTTATCATAGTAAAAGAATGTTAAGGCTGGGGGGGGGGGGAATCTGGAAATAATAGATTCTTCAAAGTTAATTCGAATATCAGTTTAATAATATTTTCGATGCATGTGTGGTCATTTTACAACAAAGTTTAAAAACCTTTCTGATGTTATAGATATTTGGAGTTCAAAATGTATATATGTCAGTAAATTGATTTAATATAGGCATCTGGAGTGCAGATCTCTCATACGATTCTTTCGACGGAGACATGTTTTCTGTACTTTTAGACAGTTTAGACGACCAGGTTTATTCCAAAGGCGGATACAATTGTACCTATTATGCATGAATTAAACCTAGTGCATAAATTTCAATTGAGTGTGTCAATATGAAAAGTTTATATGCGTATGAGCTGAGATAACTGAAACATTTTGACCATTTTCTTAGTTCTTTAGAAGCAAAGTACATATTTATACACATTATAAAACATTTGGAGTGGATGGAAATTTAATGCGTAATTTACTTGAAATATTTCTTTAATATACGATGAGTTTCATTTAAGTATTTTTTTACATTGAAATTCATAATTTACCTCACCCACACCCCTTTTTTTCAATACGAAATGTTTATATAGGCTCTGTATATTGGACCACTCTGACAGGTCAACGCACGCGTCCACTCTATGCGAATGGCGGAATCTCCGGTCGCGGCAAATTGTGCATTTCATTTTTTATATACTTTTCGAGCGGTCCAACGTTGCGTCGTTCGGAATCGAGCATGCGGATGTAGATGCTGCTGAGTAGTGTTGTTTTTCCTCCATCGATCAAAAATTGATCCTTCATTGCAACTGTATTGTCAATTAATTATTTACTGTAAATACGTTCTTTTTTTCTTTGTAATGTATTCCTTCCTTTTTGTTTTCAGTAAGTAATAACTTCACTTTTATTAAATGAGCTATATTTTTGTTCTCTCTGTCGTTATACGTTTAGAGCTTTCTGTCTCTATCTCCAACATGCAAATTATATTTCCGAATACACTTTCTAATATAAATGAACATTGTTAGAATAAATATGAAATACAAGGGAACTCTGAGGTTGAGCTCTGTTCGTTCGTCCATTAACTTCCCTGATGTGTATCACCCCAACCCCCTAACCCGATCAATTATGCCAACCAATAATTGAGGCTTAAAAATCGGTGTATATCTTACAAATGTTTTGTGAAGAAATCTCTCTCTCTCTCTCTCTCTCTCTCTCTCTCTCTCTCTCTCTCTCTCTCTCTCTCTCTCTCTCTCTCTATCTCTCTCTCTCTCTCATATATATATATATATATATATATATATATATATATATATATATATATATATATATATATCGCCAACAAAACTCGAATGAGCTTTTAGTTGAGTTCCGGTGATGCTACAACAGAGAACGCACAAGAAAGTAGTGATACTAGATAATACAGTTGAAAGGCGTCAGGAGTTCGGCCTTTCTTAAAAATGTCTTACCTTACTAATGTAATCCTATCAAAACTACAGCCAAGCTTTAGTTTATCTCACTATTCAGCTTTTGCAATAATATTTACCCAACAAAATATTTCGTAAGTCTTTATTATTATTATTATTATTATTATTATTATTATTATTATTATTATTATTATGTTAGATAGACTGATTCATATTTCATTTTTGTGTCGTCTCATGTATGACAGATTTCTCATACATGGTTCAACGGAGCGAGATGTACAGTAATTTGGAGAAAAATAATTTTAACCATTAGCAAACGGACATGCAATACGTCACCAACTTCGAAGTCTCTGCTTTAATTCTAAACTTCTGTAAAACATGAGGTTGTCTATGTTTGCTAACTTGACCTTTACGATCAACTGGAAATGACATCAACATATATAAATTAATGATTTCCAACTTAGTGAAACTTAAATGCATAATATTAACATAACTATTTTGAATATTGAATGGATAAAGACCTAACGTAATTTCTCCAACTCACTGTTTAAGGTGCATTTTGTTGGTTATTCGTTATCGTTTCTCCTATCCTATCTTGTTCCTGTCAGAGCGAATGCACATACACAATTGAATTGGTACCTGTGGTCACGTAGACCAAATAAACTGAACCTAAACCTAAATTAGAGTGTTCTTGTATCTCAAACATGCTGAGTAAACAGGCTTCGCCTCATGCGTGTGCACCAACTCAATATCAATTCATTGTATAATAAAGTTCTGACAATCAATAACACCAGGCTCAACTATTGCAACTATATTATTATTGTTCAGTAAATACTGCAAGACTTGTCAGTAATTTTCTGGCGTAATTACAAACAACTGCTAACCAAAACCTAAATGGTTCGATTTTAGGGTAAATAAAAACCTAGTTATTGACCCTATTTCCCACTTACTTTGTACATGTACTTCCACTACGCTGCTTTTAGAACCACATCAAATCATCTAAAAAAAAAAGACTTTAGCTGTAAAGCTTGTACTAAATGAGACTCGAACAATTTTGTTGTAATGCGTGTAACTAAAATAGAAAGACAAAGTACGAATAAGAGGTAAAATGTATCAAGGATTTTCACAGTATTTATTGCGAACACTTATATCATACGTCAGTCCAGGATATCTTCAAAGTCATCTTTGACATATCCACAAGCGTCAAATGAAAAATCAGTGGAAATAAGAAATGTTGAGTCGAGTGTACGAGCTTGTCTAAACACTGGAGTACATTCCATTAATAATTTGAACAATTGAATGAATTATTTTCATTTAATTTTCTACTAAAATATTTATACCATTGTACAAGATGGAATGCTTAGCATATTTAAAACTTGTAGATTTGATGTAGCACAAAAGGGTCAACATAAAATATATTTTAAAGAGTCTACTGAAGTCAGACGTGTAACATTTCAAATAGTCGAATGCTTCAATGCTGTACACATTATTGTTTTGTTATTATTAGCAAACAAGTAGGTGAGTAGACGACAATATTCCCTAATTGTTTGTGTTATGACGTTCTACATGGGAAAGACGATTAAAATGTCACAATTAATCTAAACACTGTGAAATCCACAATTGGTTGACAAGTTTCATCTCATTACCTACATCATAAATGGTGTATTTTCAATATAAGTGTCGTACTGTGTCTAATGTGAAGTTTGGGACTGACTTTACGGATGCTGATTTGTGATCTAACACTTCATTGGACAGTACCATGCTCTGCAGGAACTTGCCAGTCTTTATTTTACCCGTCATTAGTCTTACTGTGGGAATTTCTCTTATGTTAAATAAAAATCTTTTAGACTGCCATCTTTAACCGTCCAGCTATAAAGCCTTTCTTTTGAGTTCCATCTGTATGCAATCTAGTCTTTCAATTTGGGAATGATATACTGTATTTGGGCTTACTAGACTGTAGGTGTATAGTTTGTACTAAATGAGACTCGATGAATGTTGTTGTCATGCGTGTAACAGTTTTTTAACCTTTTTTTGCAAGAATATTTAGTTTTAGCTTGAAGACATATAGTATATGATACAATCAAGAATTCCAAGATGAAGAAATTATATTATTATTATATAATTTGTATTCAAAATTTTACAGCAACATGAGCTCATTATAACACATATAAACAAATTCTATTCAGGATTTCTTCATATTCTGAGCAATGTTTGTTTCATGACCGAACCTTTATATTTCTTTGGTGGTAATGTACCACAGAACTAGAGAACAATGATTATAATTATAATAATTGCGATGACTGATCTTTTTGACAAGACTAAAATAACAGATCCAGAATCAGTTTGCTTTGAGCAGCAAAGAAGGTGGACAGACCGAAACTATTTCAGACAATCCGAAACTATTTCCAACACAATTATAAAGGATTTCAACCGAAACTATTTCAAACCGAAACAATTTCAAGCAGACAAAAAAAAAGAGAAATCCTTTATGATTTTACGCTACAGACCCGGCACTGATTGCGTTTTGGAGACGAATTGTTTCAATCGAATATTTGATCAAGTCCGATACGATATCTTGATCTCGGGTCATGCAAATTGATCGTTACAAATCCATGTGGAATTGACTTGAGCGTGACTAAAGAAATTTCAAAAGAGATTATAATATAATCCATATCACCGCAGCACCAAGATTGCCAAATATTTCGTAGCGTATGTGTGTCTACTCCATTAAATACAGCAAGAATATTGTAGTTATCTCTGACAACTTTTGGTATTTGAGTGTATCGTTGAGTGACATATATCACATCGGTATTTTTATGCCTACCTCTGGACAATACCCTAGTGGGATTCTTTTGATTGTCTAACATGACATCATCATATACGACTAAATTGTTATTACTTCCATCAATATCATCAATACTCGGTGCTTCATCGATATCGGTTATAAACTCAATAATATACTCATCTATTTCCGATTTTGCTTTCTCGTTAAAATCCTTTAACACCTCGTAACATCGCTGATCGTCTACACTCTGGGCTACTAAATACAACTTGTCCCATGTCATCCATCTCGTATTCAAATTAAATAACAGCTGCGTCTTGCCACACCATATGGTCCGATTATAGTCATATGAATATAATTTGGTAGCTCTGCATGATACTTAACTGAAAATCTTGTTTTTGTCGCCAAAGAATCAATTACATTCATGTTATTATAAACAAATTATGGATCTATATTGTGTGAAATGTAAGAAGCGTACTAACACAAATGACTTGACGACGATTAGAACTAAAAATAACAGATCAGCACTTGCTGGAAAGGGTGTACAATGTGGTACCAAACAAGTTAGATTTGTTTCCCTTGATAAAATCAAGGATTATAAAATAAACGAGGAGGTGATATTGCAGTCAAGTTAGTAAAATTACCAGAAACACCATGGGCAAAATATCCGGGAGAAAAACATCTTCCAGGGTATAGTTATTGTAGACACGGGACCAAACTCGATATCCGACTCGATGATCAAAACCAACCCCGACCCGGTGAAAACCCAATAAATGCCATTGATAAGGCGTGTCAAGCTCATGATGTTGTTTATAAAAAGCAGCAATCTGCAACACAGACATATCGCAGATGTGATATTAATTCATGAGTTAAATTCTATCGCTGATAAATCCTTCAAAGAAAAGTTGGCTTCATGGTTGATAAAATTAGCAATGAAAAGTAAATTGATGTTGGGTGCTGGTAATTAATAACATCATTGAGTCTATTTATTTTTCCCCAAGAGGATACTGGAGGGGTAAATCAGCAATCAATAAACTCGCTAGCGCTGCAAAGGTGAAAAATACCACTGCACCGGATTGGTTATCTAAACAGGCGATATGGCAAATTTATCTACCACCGCCAAAACAAATTAATTTCTCGGATTTTGATGTCAGCGTCACTAATGAGGTTCATCAGGCCGATATATTAGTTTTGCCGCATGATGGTGTTTACAAGTACGCGCTAACCGTAGTTGCGAGTAGATACAAACAAGCAGAACCTCTAAAGACAAAAACATCAACTGAGGTGGCTTCTGCGTTTTAAAGGATTTATCGGCGAGGTCCTCTGCATTGGTCAAATCTATTACAGTGGATCCTGGCAAGGAATTTCAGGGTGTAGTGTTATCAACAATGAAGCATCATACTGTCACCATCAGACGAGGACATACTGCATTACATCGCGATCAGGCAATTGTTAAATGATTTAATCGGACACTTGCTGAGCGGTCATTTGGATATCAATACGCAAAGGAATTTATTCAGGATAAACGATCCCGTGAATTGGTCAAGAGATTACCAGGCGTGATTACCGCGCTAAATAATGAGATTACTCGAACAATTAATTTGAAACCTAACAACGCTATTTTAAAAAAAAGTATATACCCATAAAACCCCAAAATGATTTTTCAAAACAACAAATACTCGACAATGTCACTATTAGATATTTATATGAACCAGGAGAGCTTGAAGATGGTAAAAAAGAGCTACTGATCCTATTTGAAGTGTCACTGCATAAAATATCTAGCATAACACGATCTACAGGTAGACCGCCAGTCTTTAGATTGGATTGAACTGCTCCTCAGCTAGGATTTACGCGTGAACAATTACAAGTGATACCCGAGGATACTCAATTACCGCCGCGTGGTCATAACTAGCACCTCTGCGTCTTTTGCACTCAAGACAAGTCAGCATCACATTATCTCTGGTATGACCTACGCTGCTATTTCTTCCGTCTACGGTAAATTGGCGGGGGTCTTTATCCAACCAACACCAACTCATGATACAATTACAACTCGCGCAGTGATTATTCTGTTGTTGTTTCAGTGTAATTATAAATTCGGCATCAATGTCAAATTTTCTGTTATTTTTTTTTATCCTGCTGTTTATGACCAGAGTGTTTTTTTCTGATTATGTCAAAGATAACAATATCACTGACTGTTGTGTCATTATAATCTAAACCAACTCTTCGAAGTTGATTTATTCTTCGTACTCTGGACACTGAAAGATAAACTAAATTTGAACACTCGATGCGATTATCTATAACACAATGGCACTGGAAATGTTGCGAATTTTTCTTTGTGTGTGTTAAATAACTTCATCTGAAGTGTATCTCTGACTATCTATCTACTTGCCACTATCAAATCGTTTGGTCTCCAAGCTTCCCAGAAATCATTTAATGGGGTTTATGAAATTATTTCACGCGCTATTTCACATTGGATTCTATTCGGTAGTAATCTGATTAGTTTCTTGAACTCGCGTAATTCATTATCAAGTGATCTATGATCAGTACTGATTTCTTCATAATAGTCTACAAAATTCTTCAGCCAATTATGTGGAGACAGACCAACAAATGCTGGTGGTTGACCATGATCGCCAAACGTTATCGCTTTTGTATTCGCTAGCAATAACCAATCGAGAAACTTTTGTAATACATCTAATGACACTGTGCATATCTCATCCCAAATGAGGATTTCAGGAATATATTTCTCGCCCATTTGATTAAGAGTTCATTCGTCACCTTCCCATCGAAAGAAACTGTGAGAAGTGCAAGCATTAATTCCTCGCTGTTTCATCACTCTTGCAAGACTGTGTGTTGGTATTAGCACAGTCGTGTTTGATTTCCCTCGAAATAATTCAATCGCGCGAGTCGTCTTTCCTGATCCACCACAGCCGTTTAGGTAACTGGTTTTATTTCTACATATTGGATCGAATATCGAAGGTGCATTACATAGTTCTGATATCTGATTATTTTTAAAGTAATTGTTTTCAATTGTAACATCTGCTGATTTGGAGTAATCACGCAGTATTTCCTTTTTAATTCTCCATGATCCCCAACTCTAGCCTGAATGAGTGAATTCGGCTACTGCTTCTTTATGTTTTATATCTATATTACATGAATCAGTGGCGACTCTTATCGCGATGTCAGGAAATTTATTTATCATCGAAAGTAAATTAATAGAGGCATCAGCCAACATAGACGTCCTTAAGTAAGTATATTGAGGATTTTCTCCGTCGTTTTAAGTAACAATTGTACCTAATTTGGTTCCATCTGACAAGAAACCGCCTTTACGATCTACATATATACCCCCAGATGTTACATTTCGATTATAAAATCGTATTCAGCATCATCTATAATCAACCGCGAAGAATGTCGTTTATGGTTGTATTTTCCACCTTGTGTGAATTTACCAATTATTCTTCTACCGAGATCTTTTGCGTGTTTATTTCTAACTTCAAAGATTTTTTGGACCATTTCACGATATATTCTTCGTCTAGATTAGAAAATTGTTTTTTGTTTTCGCTGATTGTAGTATCTAGACTATCGGGTTGTGGTAACCAGAATTCAGTTTGTTTTCGATATGATATAATTGCTTCACTGACAATCAGCGATATCAGCATTTTAGAATCAATCATATACCGTAATAACACTATTGGCATCCAGTGTTTTTCAGAGATGTGTCTACCGAAGCCAAAAATAACAGCACAGATGAAGTCCTTTAGCCAATTTAAATGATCTCACACGAGTGAATCCAGTTAAATCAAAATCAGGCAGTGGCCCATTAATCACAACACGGGTCATCTCGTGTGTGGAATGTCAAAATCTTTTGAAGTATTCAGAGCATTCTCTATACCCAAGAAAACTCCCCGGATTACACGCAATCATATCAACCGAAATGATGTTTTCAGGGTCGTATTTTGTATTCCATAATCCACCATGGCCATATCCACACAGCTTGATTTGATATCTAAGAGAAATTCTGCACGTTGGTTTCCATAGATTTCTCTTTCTCGTGAAATGAGCTGCAACCGACGGTATTGTAAAACAGTTTGTCAGTAATTGTTCGTCGTGTTCCGTTGAAAAACCACTAGTTAGTTTTTTCATCTCGTTGTGGAGGGCTTCAGTACGATATAACTCGCCATTGGCTTTTACAAATTGATCGAATTTACCCTCTTCGTCTTCAAAACTCTAAAATAACCACACTGACACAGGATCGTTTGTACTTGACTGAGAAATAAAATCAAATAAATTTCCCGTGTAATATTTTATGGTTCTATCCCGCGGAAATATTGTTACCGCGGATGTGTGCATTATGGTCAATAATTTTGATTGGAGATCCTCTTGAGTTATATTTCGGTTCATATAATATCTCGCCTGTTACTGTAGCTACGGTTATTGGAAATTTTAGTATCCATTCTAACGCGGCCACATTTTGAATTGTTGCCCCATTCTCATTTACATTTAGTCCCCATTCGTTTATTTTTTGCGTCTTAGATCCGTCAATTTGTTACCACGCAATGCATTTGTAAAATGCTCTATTATTCGTTCTGCTACAACAATTCAGCGACGAATATTTCAAGGGTTTTAATTTTTCAATACTTGGTTTATCATTTATCGGATAGATCCCATAAACAACCTCGGTTACATGATAAACTCTCTTTTAATACGGTTTGTAAATCCCAGTCAGAATTCCTGGTTTGGAATCCTGACTCACAATGACGGTTCTATTATTTTTCAGGATGGGTTCAAATTTGTCGCGTATAATATAATTTCCCGTTTCTGAGCGGAAAATGAATTTCACTCTAAAAAAAATACTTTTCCTGGTCAAGATGTGAGATTATCACTGCTGCTCTTTCGTCGTTCATGGTAGCATCAACACTACCATCAATTCGAAATGTTGACCAATAGTGAGATGCTCCATCTCGCTTGAATTCATTAAAACCATCACGGATTCTACCTATCATGAGTCTATCACTTATTAGACTCTTTGGTTCATCAGTGGAGACTCTATCGAGATTGAATTTAACATTTTTCGATAATCTCTCGAACTCCTCCATATTATAATTAAAACATGTATTTAAATAAAGAATTTATTATATAATGAATCATTGCAAATGGCTTATGATAAGATCAGTAACCGCTTGTAACAAATCATGCAGAAATGAATTCTGAGGATATCATTTACAAAGCGTACGTCTTGGGAGTTTTGGACCTCTACCTTGCATACGATGTGGGATAGGTGTGCGTGGTAAATCGCAGTTATGTCTGAATTGAGGTGGTAAACGATACAGAGAGCTAAAGCGCTATTATTATAAGAGAATCAAAGATTCCATCAAGAACTCCATCAAAGATTCCGATTCTGACTCTGTCAAGGATAAAATCATAAGAACACCTCAAGACTACATTGAAAGATTTTCTCAAGTAATAATTAAACCAAATAATTAATTAAACAAATAATATTTTAGTATATAAATGAACTAAGATTTTCAACCACATCCAGTGATTACCAATTATGAAGCATCTCGTGAAGGTATTGTCAGACACCGCCGGCTGAAGAAACCAGTTGGTGTTGTTAATTATCTTGGATATCTTATATTTGGTGCTGGAAATAAAAGATATCTTAATCATAGATTTGTCTACGAGGTATTTAACGGAGAAATCTCAGATGGATTTGTGATTGATCACATAAACGGTATAAGAAATGATAATTGTTTATCGAATTTACGAGCTATCACACAGAGTGAGAATACTGCATTTTGGAAAACTGGTACTTGTAAATCCATTGGAAAAATACCCATAAAATCAAAAAATACATCAACTAACGAAAAAAAAGTATTTAATCAATAAATGAAGCTGGAAAGTATTTCCATATTTGCGACTACTGAGTACGATATGTTGCAGAGAATATCACTAATTCCTCTTTTTCTAAAAAATTGTTTTGTGAAAAAATGAATCAAATAGGTGGTATTTACAACAGTGGTATTCTTGTTTTGATATTTTTTTTTCAATTATTTGGTCTTGTTTAGATGCTGTCAAAATTCATAATCAAGTACACGAAAGAATAAAAATCGCACACCACATTATTGGTTTTCATGGATTAGTTAGCTTATATACCATGCTATCTCCTATAGTATTGGTTCTTTAAGCCATTCGAAATTCAAATCGTGAAACCACCATACGTCACACACCGTCACACGGTGTGAATGTGTTTTTGCATTTAACCCGGGGTGATTTTGTTGGGGGTATGGGGGTTTCAGTTGAAGGTAGAACAGCCCCTTGTGTATTGTGCTATTTGTATATCAAACCATACCTTATTGGATCTCGCTAAACTGTTGTCGTGACAGGCTAGGTAATCTGATAGGCTGTCGTCATTCATTGGATTTCGCTAAACTGTTGTCGCACAGGTTATGTAATCTGATATATCATCATGTATGTGTGCCTTAGATACCTTCTCTAAAATAGAAGTCAAAGGCTGTGTATGTCCTTAATTATGTGTGTACCTTACATACCTTCTCTAAAACAGAGGTCAAAGGCTGTGTATGTCCTTAATTAAGTATGTGTGTGCCTTACATACCTTCTATCAAAAAAAGAGGTCAAAGGCTATTGTATTGTCTATGTGCCTACATACCTTCTCCAAAACAGAGGTAAAGGCTGTGTATGTCCTATATATCAATATGAAAACATGTCAAAATTAACCACAATTTTTTTTATTAGACATGCTGCTGGGAAAATACACTCGATTACCTCAAGTGACTCTGGCAGTGGATTTAATTACATTAACACACATGTTGACAGCATTATTTCATTTCATTTGGTAATTAACTCCTTGAGCTAGTAGACCCATTTCACTGATACAAAGACAATATCTCGCTGCCAATATGTAATTTAGCATTAAAATATGATATACCTTACTTTTTAAAACGAGATCATATATATTACATCGAATTCGATTTTAATTAAAGAACTATTAATGATCATACGTTCAATAAAACACTTAAATAGTACAGACTTGCGCATGCTGGAAAAAACAATTATTCTACAATATTTTCGTCCATAGAAATAATATTGTCTCAAAATACATAACTTTCTATCCGTTCCTTCGTATGTCTTGTTACTAATTATGTTAGTTACTGGTCCACTTTCTGTAATGTAATAAATACTAATGATTATTTTACATATTTCAAAATGTTTTATGTAAATGATGCTATCTTTCTATTTTACTGTGTATTTATATATATATTATAATACAATTACTGCAAGCATGGATAGGTACACGGCAACACAGTTTATCTTACATTACTCTCCCACCCAACCACGAACAATATTACCTGCCCAACACCGACTAATTTTCAATGCGATTCTCTTGCAATAATAATAATAATAATAATAATAATAATAATAATAATAATAATAAAAATAATATAACAAGAAGAAGAAGAAAAATATTAATAATATGGATACTAGAGACTTGGTAACTTATAATAATAATATTCTGAATATAACCAATATATATATATATATATATATATATATATATATATATATATATATATATATATATATATATATATATATATATATATATCAAGGCACGTTGGTGAGCATTACAGATTTATTTTCAAAACTTCTTTATTTGCTTCAGTTAATTAACAAGAGTGTGTATGTGTGCGTGTGTGTGTGTGTGTGTGAGAGAGAGAGAGAGAGAGAGAGAGAGAGAGAGAGAGAGAGAGAGAGAGAGAGAGAGAGAGAGAGAGAGAGAGAGAGAATAAATATATGGGTAAATGAACTACATGCAACAACCTTTTCTAAAATATGCTCAAATAACTATATTATGATCTGCCAATTAAATGTGATGAAAATGTTTAGTTTTAATAATTGTGACCTTGACCCAACTTTGAAGCTGAACTTTAAGTTACATTTGGTTGAATAATGTTTCTTGAAATAATCATTGACTTAGATGATTCATATATATATGTTTGCATATGCAATTTGGTGCCACGTTTTCGCATACGTGAACAAATACGTGGGTTACATTAAACTGTTTTATTCTACATAATCTAGAGATACTATCGTAAGTATGAAAAAGATTCAGATTTTACAAAAAAAACTCATTTGGTTATCATAGTAAAAGAATGTTAAGGCTGACGGAGGGATGATCTGGAAATAATAGACTCTTCGAAGTTAATTCGAATATCAGTTTAATTATATTTATTTTAGAAAAATGTCCTATTCTCTTGCCATGTTTAAGTGGATTTCAGCAGTTTCCTTGCAGGCGGGAATATCGCTGCTTGGTGTTGTTATTCTGTGTTATTTCTGATTCCACAGGAGCAATTGAAACCCATGTATGGTCAGTTTTAATTAAACATAGCTCAAAAATCACCCTTAATTTTCAGATTCTAAGTTAACGAATGTATATATGTCAGCAAAATGATTTGACCTAAATATCAGGCCTGCAGATCTTTTCTCTGTATTTTTGCACAGGTTTAACGACTAGATTTCTTCAAAATTGGGTATATACAAGTTTACCTACGCAGAAAATGAAACCTAATACAAAACATAAACATGAATTACAATTTAGTGTGTTAATATGGGTCTAAGAGATGTGGTTACGCTTAATGACATGTACAAATTCATAACTTAGGCCACCGGAGTAACTGGTACCTCTGCAACTCTGTTAGCTTCCAGTATTTTATCTCCAACCATAGATGTAATTCATTCTGGAATTATCTCATTTGATGCAAATGTACGTGATCACAAGTCATCAAAAGGCCTAAAACTTAAATGGTCCAGTGTATTATGAATATACCACCAGCTAGAAGAGAGAAGTAAAGTTTTATTGTGAAGCGGATTGCAAAAGATTAAATAACCTCATATCAGGTACAGTATGGAAAATAAGGTAGGAGCTTGTGGTGATGTAAATGATGCACTTGCAGCATTTACTTAGTTGTATATTTAATTTGTTAAAAATTGTATACCATTTCGCACAGTAACCGTTCGGATGACGGCAAATGTTGGTACGACAGCACTAGCAGTAAGCGGGACCGCATGAAACATTACATATTAACCGTAATAATCCAAAACAAAAGGGAATATGAACAAAATTACATAACAAAGTCATAACCAGAAAAAAATGAAAGGAAAACTGTATTAGTAACTTAGACAATATTTATTCTATTGATGGAAACTCGAAAGATTTTTTAAAAAAATCATCCGTCATTTTGTCTAGAAAACGTGTTAAACAATAATACTTCTATTAAGAAACATTAATGTGAATGGATTGTTACAAGTAACGTTTACAGATGTCTAAAAAGCAGAATGCTTTAATTTTCTTTTTGCTGCTTCAGTGAAAGCGATGAACCCAATGTCAATTTTCCGAACATACGCTTGAAAACTAATAACTACCGAATATATTAATAGCAGAACAAGGCTTTTATGATGTAGTCAACATCTTATTCAGCCACCAGTCATGTGGCGTGCATACAAATAAGTTACCATATGATAAAATGAACCATCGTATGCACAGTTAAACCACTCTAGTTCTATTGAATACATCCCTGCAAATAAAAAGCGTTGCTATCTTTATGGAATGCCGTGATAATAACGCTAATGTATAATAATAAATCTACCACTGATCCTTCAAATTACAGGACAATTTGATTATAAAATTGAGTTTGGAAAGTTATGTAAATAATCATTTGCAAGCATCTCTGTAACCACATATATTCAAGTGATGTTAATTGTAAATATCAATCAGGTTTTCTTCCCAACAACTCTGCAGTATTTCAACTCACAAATATCTACTATAGCATATATACTGCGCTTGATTAACAAGGATGATATTCGTGTGGTCTTTTGGGTGTTTCTCAAGCATTTGATTGGGTTTGGCATAAAGTTTGATGCATAAATAAAGCGCAGTGGCATTGAGAGCTCTTTCATTGATTTCGCCTCTGACTAATACATTGACTTTAAACAGCTTTCGAATAAAAAAGAGAGTATGTTGTGGCTGGTGTAGTATAGGGCTCTGTTTTATCTCCGTTATTATTCCCAGTGTATATTAACGATATAACGATGACCTCTTGCGATCAACGAGGCTCTTTGCTGATGATTGCTCACTGGCAATGTTCATCTAATGACACTTACAAAACAGAATATGCACTCACTGCACTCACTGCTGATTTATAAACGGCGGCCGATTGTTTAAGGAAGTAGTAAGTTTACTTTAATGCAAACGATAATTGAAGCGGTGTTCTCTGAATTATATTCAAAAACGAAACTATCTATTTCTTTGAGTTCCAGAAACATCTTGGCATAGCGTTCAGTAGTCTAAGAAATGGGGCCAAACATATCATTTATGTTGACGTCAAAAACTGATAACTGCCGATCAAATACAAATTTAGCCAAAAGATGTTGGAAAGGATACCTTATTCGAGTACACTGATGTTCAATAGCCTTGTTATTCAGTCGAAATCTGGTTTATTACAATTAGAATCATTGGTGAATTGTAAGTGGTACTAGCAACTACAAATAATTTGTCAATCAGATCAAACGTTAATAATAGTCTGGTTTTTTTTATACTTTTTCTATTAAAGATACGAAATGCTTTAAATGAGTCTATACAATTTTATTTGCCCTTATTAATCAACAACCGCTAATTTTTCTTTAATCAAGAAAGACACAATATATTTTTAATTGTAGCTACACAATTCATCTAGGTGTATGTGAAATTTTTCACTTCTGCCACGACCGTAAGCTGATCATAAGCTTATTATTCTCTCTCTCTCTCTCTCTCTCTCTCTCTCTCTCTCTCTCTCTCTCTCTCTCTCTCTCTCTTTTCCAACATTTTTTTCCGGAATCGTGTATCTTTATATGAAATAGTATTAATTCAAATCGATTGTAGGTCGAGGACTTGATCTAAGTTGTGAGAACTTGTAGCCCGATCAAATTTGTAAACAATTATCTCAATTAAATACGTTGACATCAAACGTTAGAGTTTTTTTTAAAAAAATAATGTACAGAGTAGCATACAAAATGGACTGTTACATGGTAAGCAAGCATCAAAGCTGTACTTGAATCGTAAATGTCGATTGTTTTAAAACTTGTATGGTTTAGAAGATGCGTGTCAACTAAAAATAAACTTGCAGAACACTCAGATTGCAGTTATCAAAGATTTATGGGGGGTTCGATCGGCAAGAAACATACAATATTTCTCCTGTTCAAGTAGTTTATGCCACTGTTTTAATATTATATTGTTCTGAACTAGATTTACAGTGTATTTTAGTAGAATATTCCATGTAGTTTGTTTGCATGACTAAATGTTTGCACCAGGCTTGTTCAAATGATGGAATAAAATCATAGGACAAAGTTTGCATAGTGTGGCATGAGTGGCTGTACATTTAAAATATATCGGACAAAGAGAGGGATAAATTGAAAGCGTAAAGATTAGTTGAAATGATGACAATCTGCATTATCTGATAAATGTCGAGGACATACATACATACATACATACATACATTTGCACAGGGTTAACGACAAGATTCGTCATAATTGGGTTGATACAATTTTACCTACGCAGAAAGTGAAATGTAATGCAAACCATAAGAAAGAATTTCGATTTAGTGTGTTAA
>JAQISU010000242.1:2305000-2365000 GCA_029339505.1 Unio delphinus
TTTCTTAGTTCTTTAGAATCAAAGTACATATTTATACACATTATAAAACATTTGGTGATGGATGGAAATTTAATGCGTAATTTACTTGAAATATTTCTTTAATATACGATGAGTTTCATTTAAGTATTTTTTACACTGAAATTCATAATTTACCCCACCCCCTTTTTTTCTTCAATGTTTATATAGGCTCTGTATATTGGACCACTCTGACAGGTCAACTCACGCGTCCACTCTATGCACATAGCAGAATCTCCGGTCGCGGCAACTTGTGCATTTCATTTTATATATACTTTTCGAGCGGTCCAACGTTGCGTCGGGCGAAATCGACGCATGCGGATGTAGATGCTAAGTAGTATTGTTTTCCTCCATCGATCAAAAGTGACCCTTCATTGCAACTGTATAGTCAATTAATTATTTACTGTAAATACGTTCTTATTTTCTTTGTAATTTATTCCTTTCTTTTTGTTTTCAGTAGGTAATAACTTCACTTTTATTAAATGAGCTATATTTTTGTTCTCTGTCGTTATACGTTTAGAGCTTTCTGTCTCTATCTCCAACAAGCAAATTATATTACCGAATACCCTTTATAATATAAATGAACATTGTTAGAATAAATATGAAATACAAGGGAACTATCTGTAGGTTGATCTCTGTTCGTTCGTCCATTAACTTCCCTGATGTGTATCACCCCTACCCCCAATCCCGATCAGTTATGCCAACCAATAATTGAGGCTTAATAATAGGTGTATGTCCTACAAATGTTATGTGAACAACTCTCTCTCTCTCTCTCTCTCTCTCTCTCTCTCTCTCTCTCTCTCTCTCTCTCTCTCTCTCATATATATATATATATATATATATATATATATATATATATATATATATATATATATATATATATATATATATATATCGCCAGCAAAACTCGAATGAGCTTTTAGTTGAGTTCCAGAGATGCTACAACAGAGAACGCACAAGAAAGTAGTGATACTAGATAATACATTTGAAAGGCATGAGGAGTTCGGCCTATATTAAAAATGTCTTACCTTACTAATGTAATCCTATCAAAACTACAGCCAAGCTTCAGTTTATCCGACTATTCAGCTTTTGCAATAATGATTGATATTTCATTTTTGTGTCGTCTCATGTATGACAGATTTCTCATACATTTTTCAACGGAGCTGGATGTACAGTAATTTGGAGAAAAATATTTTTAACCATTAGCAATCGGACATGCTATACGTCACCAACTTCGTAGTCTCTGCTTTGAATCTTAACTTCTGTAAAACATGACCTAACTTGATCTTTACGATGAACTAGAAATGACATCAACATATATACATTAATGACTTCCAACTGATTGAAACTTAAATGTATAATATTAACATAACGATTTTGAAAATTGAATGGATAAAGACCTAACGTAATTTTTCCAACTCGCTGTTTAAGGTGCATTTTGTTGGTTATTCGTTATCGTTTGTCCTATCCTATCTTGTTCCTGTCAGAGCGAATGCACATACAAAATTGAATTGGTACCTGTGGTCACGTGGACCAAATAAACTAAAGCTAAACCTAAATCATACATCTCAAACATGCTGAGTAAACAGGCTTCGTCTCATACGTGTGCACCATATCAATCCATTGTATAATGAAGTTCTCACTAGCAATTTATCTCCAGTGGTTACCTTTCCTTTATCATAAATGAAAATTTGATCAATGTTCCATCACCCGTCGGATGTAAACAAGGCTTCATTACCATTTTTAGTTGAAATCAAAGGCTAATAGCGGATGGGTTTAGTACCTGGTATCTAGATTCTTGAACAATACACGTCGGATGTAAAGGAGGCTTCATTGTTCCGCTAGGCCAAGTCTTCAGCGGGTGGGATTAGTATATGGAATAATAAACGCCCGATGTATGCGGTTAGCATATATAAACGTGGGAACAGTCTCTTGTCATATATAAATGAGTGATCAATTTGCTTAACATTTTTAAAATTTATAAAATTGTCACGATGCCGAAGCGAAAATCATATACGGTCGACTTTAAATTAGACGTCATCAAGTTTTCCAAAGAGCGTGGCAACAGAGCTGATGGAAGAGAATTTAGCTGCAGTGAGAAGAATATACGTGATTGGAGGTTGGAGGAAGAGGAGATTAAGAAGATGAATCCAATTGAAAGAGCTCGTAAAGGTAGAAAGGCAAGATGGCCGAACTTGGAAGAAAATCTAGCCAACTGGGTGCGTTCGCAACGTGACAGTAACCGTTCCATTTCAACGAAAGCGATCAAACTGAAGGCTCGAATTATTAATAATCGTCCTTCAATATCACACACTGTACCGTTCGTTCGTGTTAAAAAATACTTAGATAAGACGCCCGTTAGTATAATATGCACCATGGGTGCGGGGTACGTAAAATTTTGTATAAGACGCGTCTTATATCCGCGAAAATACGGTATTATAGTTCAATAAACACTGCAAGACATGTCGGTCATTTTCTGGCGTAATTACGAACAACTGCTAACCAAAACCTAAATGGTTCGATTTCCGGGACAATCAAAACCTAGTTATTGACCCTATTTCCCACTTACTTTATACATGTACTTCCACTACTATGCTTTTACAACCACATAAAATCATCTCAAAAGAAAAGACTTTAGCTGTAAAGCTTGTACTAAATGAGACTCAAACAAATTTGTTGTAATGCGTGTAACCAAAATAGAAAGACAAAATACGAATAAGAGGTAATATTTTCCAAGGATTTTTCACAGTATTTATTGCGAACACATATATAATACGTTAGTCCAGGATATCTTCAAAGTCATCTTTGACATATCCACCAGCGTCAAATGAAAAACCAGTGGCGATAAGAAATGTTGAGTTGGGTGTACGAACTTGTCTAAACACTGCAGTACTTTCCATTAATAATTTGAACAATTGAATGAATTCTCAAAATTCTATAAAATTTATTTTAGTTTAATTTTCTACTACCATATTTATACCATTGTACAAAATGGAATGCTTAGCACATTTGAAACTTGCTAGTAGATTTGATGTAGTACAAAAGGGTCAACATAACATATATTTTAAAGATTCTACTGAAGTCAGACGTGTAACATTTCAAATAGTCCAATGCTTCAAGGCTGTACACATTATTGTTTTGTTATTGTTAGCAAATAAGTCAGGTGAGTAGACGATAATATTCACTAATTGTTTGTGTTATGACGTTCTACATGGGAAAGACGATTAAAATGTCACAATTGATCTAAACACTGTGAAATCCACAATTGGTTGACAAGTTTCATCTCATCACCTACATCATAAACGGTGTATTTTCAATATAAATGTTATACTTTGTCTAATGTGAAGTTTGCGACTGACTTTACAGATGCTGATTTGTGACATGGTAATCATCCTAAGACTTCATAGTACAGACCCATGCTCTGCATTAACTTGCCAGTCTTTATTTTATCCGTCATCAGTTTTACTGTGGGAATTTCTCTTATGTTAAATAAAAATCTTTTAGACTCCCATCTAACCTTCCAGCTATAAAGCCTTTCTTTTGAGTTCCATCTGTATACACTCTAGTCTTTAAATATGGGAATGATATACTGTATTTGGGTTTACTAGACTGTAGGTGTACAGCTTGTACTAAATGAGACTCGATGAATGTTGTTGTAATGCGTGTAACAGTTGTTTAACCTTTTTTTTGCAAGAATATTTAGTTTTAGCTTGAAGACATATAGCGTATGATACAATCAAGAATTCCAAGATAAAGAAATTATATTATTATTATATAATTTGTATTCAACATTTTACAGCAACATGAGCTCATTATAACACATATAAACAAATTCTATTCAGGATATCTTCATATTCTGAGCAATGTTTGTTTCATGACCGAAACTTTATACTTCTTTGGTGGTAAAGTACCACAGAACTAGTGAGAGAAAAATGATTATAATTATAATAATTGCGATGTCTGATCAAAATAACAGAGCCTGAATCAGTTTGCATTGAGCAGCAAAGAGGGTGGACAGACCGAAACTATTTCAGACATACCGAAACTATTTCAAGCAAAATTATAAAGGATTTCAACCGAAACTATTTCAAACCGAAACCATTTCAATCAGACCAAAAAAAGTGAAATCCTTTAGGATTTTACGCTACAGACCCGGCACTGATTGCGTTTTGGAGATGCATTGTTTCAACCGAATATTTGATCAAGTCCGATACGATATCTTGATCTCGGGTAATGCAAATTGATCGTTACAAATCCATGTGGAATTGACTGAGCGTGACTAAAGAAATTTCTAAAGAGATTATAATTCATATCACCGCCGCACCAAGTTTGCCAAACATTTCGTAGCGTATGTGTGTCTACTCCATTAAATACAGAAAGAATATTGCAGTTAACTCTGATCACGTTTGGTATATGAGTGTATCGTTGAGTGAAATATATCACATCGGTATTTTTATGCCTACCTCTGAAAAATATCCTAGCGGGATTCTTTTGATTGTCTAGCATGACATCATCATATACGACTAAATTGTTATTACTTCCATCAATATCATCAATACTCGGTGCTTCATCGATGTCGGTTATAAACTCAATAATATCCTCATAAATTGCCGATTTTGCTTTCTCGTTAAAATCCTTTAACACCTCGTACCATCGCTGATCGTCTACACTCGGGGCTACTAAATACAACTTGTCCCATTTCATCCATCTCGTTATCAAATTAAGTAACAACTGCGTCTTGCCACTTCCAGATGGTCCGATTATAATCATACGAATAGAATTTCGTAGCGCTACATGATGCTTAACTCGTTCTCTTGTTTTTGTCGCCGAAAAATCAATTACATTCAAGTTATTATAAATAAATTATGGATCTATATTGTGTGCAATGTAAGAAGAGTACTTGCACAAATGACTTGACTACGATTACAAATAAAAATAACAGATCAGCACTTGCTAGTAAGTGTGTACAATGTGGTACAAAAAATTTAGATTTGTTTCCCTTGATAAAATCAAGAATTTAAAAAAAACGAGGAGGTGATATTGCAGCCAAGTTAGTAAAATTTGCAGGAACACCATGGGCAAGATATCCGGGAGAAAAATATCTTCCAGGGTATAGTTATTGTGGACCCGGGTCCAGACTCGATATCCGACTCGATGATCAAAACCAACCCCGACCCGGTGAAAATCCAATAAACGCCATTAATAAGGCGTGTCATGCTCATGATGTTGCTTATAAAATTAGCAATCTGCAACACAGAGATATCGCAGATGGGAAATTAATTCATGCGTTAAATTAATCACTGATAAATCCTTCAAAGAAAAGTTGGCTTCATGGTTGATAAAATTGGCGATGAAAAGTAAATTGATATTGGGTGCTGGTAATTAATAACATCATGGGATCTATTTATTATTCCACAAGAGGATACTGGAGGGGTAAATCAGAAATCAGTATACTCGCTAGCTCCGCAAAGGTGAAAAATACCACTGCAGCGGATTGGCTATCCAAATAGGCGATGTGGCAAATTTATATACCACCACCTAAACAAATTAACTTCTCGGATTTTGATGTCAGTTTGCCTAATGAGGTTCATCAGGCCGATATATTATTTCTGCCGCATGATGGTGTTTACAAGTACGCGCTAACCGTAGTTGATGTTGCGAGTAGATACAAACAAGCATAATCTCTAAAGACAAAATCATCAACTGAGGTGGCTTCCTGCGTTTGAAAGGATTTATCGGCGGGTCCTCTGCATTGGCCAAATCTATTACAAGTTGATCCTGGCAAGGAATTTCAGGGTGTAGTGTTATCAACAATGAAGAATCATAATGTACCATCAGACGAGGACATACTGCATTACATCGCGACCAGGCGATTGTTGAACGATTTAATCGGACACTTGCTGAGCGGTTATTTGGATATCAATATGCGAAGAAATTTATTCAGGATAAATGATCCCGTGAATGGGTAAAGAGATTACCAGGCGTGATTACCCCGATAAATAATGAGATTACTCGAACAGTTAATATGAATCACTGTTAGATATATATATGAACCAGCAGAGCTTGAAGATGGTAAAAAAGAGATACTGATCCTATTTTGAGTGTCACTATACATGAAATATCTAGCATAACACGATATACGGGAAGACCGCCAGTCTATAGATTGGATTCAACTGCTCCTCAGCGAGGATTTACGCGTGAACAATTGCAAGTAATACCCGAGTATACTCAATTACCGTCGCGTGGTCTTAACTAGCACCTGTGCGTCTGTTACACTCAAGACCAGTGAGCATCACATTATCTCTGGTATGACCTACGCTGCTATTTTTTCTGTCTACGGTAAATTGGCGGGAGTCTTTATCCGACCAACACCGACTCATTATACAATTACAACTCGCGCATTGATTATTCTGTTCTTGTTTCAGTGTAATTATAAATTCGGCATCAATGTCAAATTTTCTGTTATTTTTTTATCCTGCTTTTTATAACCAGAGGGTTTTTCTCTGATTATGTCAACGCTGACAATATCACTGATTGTTGTGTCATTATAATCTAAAACATCTCTTCGAAGTTGATTTATTCTTCGTACTCTGGGCACTGCAAGATAAACTAAATTCGACCACTCGATGCGATTATCTATGATCCAAACAATTGTATCGGATATAGTCAACCCCTGTTAAGAATGAATCGTCGCTGCGTATCCTAGCTTCCATGGGGATTTATCAGCACGCAATGCATCTTCGACGACATCGATATCAACCAACACAATATCATTTAACACTAGAATCTGCTTTCACTTTGTGCTGGAATATCAACTTCGATATTTTATCTTCGTGTATCCTTGGGTCTATAACACAATGGCACTGGAAGTGCTGCAAATTTTTCTTTGTGTGTGTTCAATAACTTCATCTAAAGTGTATCTCTGACTATCTTTCTACTTGCCACTATCAAATCGTTTGGTCTCCACGCTTCCTAGAAATCATTTAATGGGGTTTCAGAAATTATTTCTCGCGCTGTTTCACAGTGGATTCTATCCGGTTGTAATCTGATTAGTTTCTTGAACTCGCGTAATTCATTATCAAGTGATCTATGATCAGTAATAATTTCTTCATAATAGTCTACAAAATTCTTCAGCCAATTATGTGGAGACAAACCGACAGATGGTGGTGGTTGACCATAATCGCCACACATTATCACTTTTGTATTCGCTAGCAATAACCAATCGAGAAACTTTTGTAATACATCTAACGACACTGTGCATATCTCATCCCAAATGAGGATTTCAGGAATATATTTTTCGCCCATTCGATCAGGAGTTCATTCGTCACATTTCCATCGAAAGAAATTGTGATAAGTGCAGGCATTAATTCCTCGCTGTTTCATCTCTCTTGCAAGTCTATGTGTTGGTGTTAGCACAGTCATGTCTGATTTCCCTCGAAAAAAAATCAATCGCACTAACCGTCTTCCCTGACCTACCACAGCCGTTTAGGTAACTGGTTTTATATCTACATATTGGATCGGATATCGAAGATGCATTAGATAGTTCTGATATCTGATTATTTTTCAAGTAATTGTTTTCAATTGTAACATCTGCTGATTTGGAGAAATCACGCAGTATTCCCTTTGTAATTCTCCATGATCCCCAACTCTCGTCTGAATTAGTCAATTCGGCCACTGCTTCTTTATCTTTTATATCTATATCAAATGAATCAGTGTCGACTCTAACCGCGATGTCAGGAAATCTATTTATCATCGAAAGTAAATTAATAGAATGATAAGCCAGCATAGATTAACTTAAGTAAGTATATTGAGGATTTTCTCCGTCGTTATAAGTAACAATTGTACCGAATTTGGTTCCATCTAAAGCGTTTTTACGATCGACATCTATACCCATAGATGTTACATCTGCGATTATAAAATCGTATTGAGCATCATCTATAATCAACCGCGATGAATGTCGTTTATGGTCGTATTTTCCACCCTGTGTGAATTTACCAATTATTCTTCTACCGAATACTTATTCGTGTTTATTTCTAACTTCTAAGATTTCTTTGGACCATTTCACGATATACTCTTCGTCTAGATTAGGAAATTATTTGTTGTTTTCGCTGATTATACTATGTAGATTATTGGGTTGTGGTAACCAGACTTCAGTTTGTTTTCGATATGATATAATTGCTTCACTGACAATCAGCGATATCAGCATTTTAGAATCAATTATATACCGTAATAACACTATTGGCATCCGGTGTTTTCAGAGATGTGTCTACCAGACCAAACATAACAGCACGGATGAAGTCCTTTAGCCAATTCAAATGATATCACACGAGTGAATCCGGTTAAATCAAAATCGGCCAGTGACCCATTAATCGCAACACGTCTCATCTCGTGTGTGGGATGTCCGAATCTTTTGAAGTACTCAGAGCATTCTTCATGCCAAAGAAAATTCCCTGGATAACACGCAATCATATCAACCGAAATTATGTTTTCGGGGTCGTATTTTGTATTGCATAATCCACCATGGCCATATTCACGCAGCTTGATTCAATATCTGAGAAAAATTCTGCACGTGTTGGTTTCTATAGATTTCTCTTTCTCGTGAAATGAGCTGCAACCGATGGTATTGTAAAACAGTTTGTCAGTAATTGTTCGTCGTGTTGCTTTGAAAAACCACTATCTAGTTTTTTCATCTCGTTGTGGAGGGTTCAGTACGATATAATTCGCTATTGGGTTTTACAAATTGATCGAATTTACCCTCTTCGTCTTCAAAACTCTGAAATATCCACACTGCATTTGGGAGAACTGGTACTTGTAAATAAATTGGAAAAATACCCATGAAATCAAAAAATACATCAACTAACGAAGAAAGAGTATTTCAATAAATGAATGAAGCTGGAAAGTATTTCGATAATTTGCGAGTCCTGAGTACGATATGTTGCAGAGAATATCACTAAATCCCCTTTTTCTAAAAATTTAAAAACAGTATTCAATTCGTTTACATCTAAAATATAATATGTAGCGTTAAGGGGAATAACTCCTGTAGGCTTGTGTATACGGTTTCTGAAACAAAGATAACAGAGTTACGGATCTCAAGGGATAACTCGTGTGGGTTTGTGTATACGAATTTTGAAACAGATAACTGTCAACGGATCTCAATGGAAATAATCGAGTATTTGTTTAGTTAGAAAATGAATTAAATAGATGGTATTTATAACAGTGGTATTCTTGTTTTTTGATGTTTTTTCAAGTATTTGGTCTTGTTTAGATGCTGTCAATAATTATAATTAAGTACACGAAAGAATAAAACTCAACAACATATTATTCGTTTTCATGTATTAGTTAGCTTATATACCATGCTATCTCCTATAGTATTGGGGCTTTTAGCCATTCGAAATTCAAACCGTTAAACCACCATACGTCACACACCGTCACACGATGTGAATGTGTTTTTGCATTCAAACTGGGGTGATTTTGTTTAGGTATGGTGGTTTCAGTTGAAAATAGAATAGCCCCTTGTGTATTGTCCTATTTGTATATAGAAAAGGCCTTATTGGATTTCGCTAAACTGTTGTCGTGACAGGTTATGTAATCTGATAGGCTGTCGTCATTCATTGGATTTCGCTAAGCTGTTGTCATACAGGTTAGGTAATCTGATATATCATCATGTATGTGTGCCTTACATACGTTCTCTAAATCAGAGGTCAAAGGTTGTGTACGTCCTTAATTAAGTATGTGTGTGCCTTACATGCCTTCTTTACAACAGGACAAAGGCGAAGTATGTCCTTAATTATGTGTGTGCCTTACAAAACTTCTCTAAAATAGAGGTCAAAGGCTATTGTATTGTCTATATGCCTTACATACCTTCTCTAAAACAGTGGTCAAAGGCTATTATATTGTCTATGGGCCTACATACCTTCTCCAAAACAGACGTAATGGCTGTGAATGTCCTATATTTCAAATATAAAAACGGGTCAAAATTGACCCCTAATTTTTTTTTTATTTGATATATAATATATCATATAGCGAATTTCGAAAATATGAATGACATGGCCAAAAACAGTACCCCAAAAAATTGATATAATGACATGAGATTTCAAATTTGAAAAGTCAAGGAATACAATTATCTGATAAATTAGACTGTAATCAGATACTCTCCAAATTTCAAGATCTTGATGATAGCTCTGGGAATATAGGTATATCCTTCCAAGGCAGTATGGGTTTATTAAACGAATTCATCGCGGGGTAAATGACTCACTCGCATTTTGTAACGACATCAACAAATTAATCCCGCTGTTCACTGCGGTTGAAAAGGTCAGAGGTGAATTGAGGCAACAATGTGAATTAAAACGCACAAAAAACTCGAAAATCAAAACATTAAGAGAAATCATCACACACAGTGAAAATCACTTTCCGCCCTCCCTTCCCCCCCCCCCCATGGTTGCCTCAACACAGTGAAAAATCTCTCCATGGCTTAACTGACACTCTAAACACAAACATGTACAATACCCATACCTGTTTGCAAGTACGAGTAATCCACAATTCTATAGACCCGTATGCTTATTCACGCAGAACAGAAACTCTATAATACCTTTCCATGTTGTGTATTTTTTTGCATGGTGATTTAACACCAACGCGGAAGTAATGAAACGCTGTAGTGAAATTCAAAAGAATTTCGGAGTGGGTGGGAATTCAAGGATTTTATTTTATTTGTTATTTGCTGAAATATTTTATTTCTTATTAACTTTTGGTCATTTTTGGTAGTTTTTGGTCGCTTTTGTGGTGTTTTTATGCAATCAGTCGACAAGATTTCATGAAAATCGAGGGTGAAAACACCAGGAATGCTTATAGAGAAAATTGATTTTGATGAAATTTATATCCTTGTGAGGCAAATCTTATGGTGCTTTTCATCCTGATCGTCGAATTGTCGATGCTTTTTTCATTTTTTTTGGTACTGTTTTTGGCTAATCCATCGACAAGATTTCATGGGGTTTTTGCCTTCGATTTTTATAATAAAATCAAACGCGTAGCTATCTGTGAATTTGCGTTTGCAACTTCGATCTATATTAATTTCTAATGGTAGGTGCAGCTCTAACAACTAGATTAGCAAGCGAGAGATTGGCTGCGATTAAGATATTTATTCCGGTTCGTGATTCCGTTCGAAATAAGTTAAAAGCAAGACATGAATTTCAAACCGTCTTCACAACGGTTACTGAACAGTTATTCAAACCCGTTACTACAGCAACCGGGAAAGTCTTATCGACCACTGAAAAAGCCATATGGGGAGATATTCCTGAGGAACAACGAGGGAAAATACAGGCCCTTCTTCCTGTACTTGACAAAATAGCAAAAAGATCCAAGCAAACAAAGGAATCTTTAAAAACACTTCCTGGTGATATAATAGCCGATTATCAATTGTATTCCTATCATGCAATACAACAACAAGGTAATATTTATATTGTCCCACTGTCACCTGAATTTGTTTATGACCCACCTGAACAACAACAAGAGGATGAGGAACAACTTGAAGAAGAAGAAGGTGATATTGGTAAACCTCAAAGAGGTGTTCCCTTTATAGACAAATTCCCAGAAGGGGATAAAAACAAAATAAAACAATTTCAGTTATTAAAACCCAGCGATTATCAGTTTTAGGTAATTTGGCTGGTATCAGCTATCATTCAAGAAGAGAGTTTTTAAAAGACAAGTATAAAGATAATATAAGAACTCGCAATGAATGGGTTAATTGGTTATATAAATTGAACAGAAGGATTGTCGTATAAATACAAAAGAATTAGGGTATAAAGAGTTTAAAAAAGGGATTGATAATAATGATATTCAACAACAAGAACGAAAACAACAAAGAGAAGAAATGCAAAAACAATTCATAGAAAAACGTCAAGCGCGGATTCAATAAAAAAAACAATCCCCATCTGATCAAAAAGAAGAGGTTCAACCGGTTATAGTGGGGATGGTTTTTCACAAAGTGGAGCTCCAAGAGGGGTTTCAGGTAGTGGTCTAGTTCGTTGTCCTAGTAATATTTTCGGGGACATATCACGATTAGAAATTCTCGTAGGAGGGACACGAGTCGAATATAACTAACCGGAAATAATTAATGAGGCCGATGATATCTGCAGACGATTATTTGAGGGTGGTATCATGGATATTTGTGTATACCGAGAGTTTATTGATGAGCTAGCGGACGGTTACCACAGTGATTAATTTGATGACTTTGTCTGTGACATTTTATTGAAAATCAAAAGAATTTCGCGATTAGATATATGTCATTTAAATAAGATGATCATACTCTACAACCACAAAAAAACAACCATGACCTACGTAGTAAACTCACGATTGCCTGTTTATAGAGCGTACTATGGAGATGGTCAAGGCAATAGCATTGCAGGGTTATTTGCAAGAATGGCTCCAAAAATAAAACCAATCGCAAAACAGTTATCAATGAAAGCTATTAATGTTATTCGTGATAAGGGTATTAGCGCTATTGGTGATGTTGCCGGGAAAGCATTTTTCGCGGCTAAGGAGAAACAACTAAAGTTAGTTCGGCGAAGAAAGAAACCGGTGATGAAATCACTGGAGGGACCACTACCATCTACGGAGATTATGCCGGCAAGTATTAGCAAAATTATAAACAACGAAGTGGAGTATTATGTAGCATCACGGATAAATGAAGGATATGACACTCTGCAAAATATTACTGCAAATATGATAGCGGGAAGTGGTTTGAAATCGCGAGCGAGATCGCGATTTAGATCAAGAAATATATAATAATATGTTCAAATCGTCACCTGACACAGCGTTCGATTTAGATGCACCAGAACCCAAGAATGATTCAGTACGCGAATATCAATTATATTCCTATCATGCAATACAAACAAACAGTCGATCAAGAATTGAACTTCAAGTCCAGGATACCAGCAAATATTTTCTACCCGCTGAAGTGTTTATTGAAGTAGAAGGAGAACTTGTAACAAATAATCCTGCTGCTAATGATCCACCATGACCCAAATCTCCGAGTTGGTTTTGTCAATAATAGTATCATGGCGCAATTTGAGAGTGCTAGATATATGATTGATGGAAATAAGATTGAATCTATAGAGCGTGATGTTGATGTTGCCACAACAATAGTGGTGTTATCAAGATATTCCGATGATTTTACAAGATCGGCAGGTCCATCTATGATGTTCTCTAAGGATACAAATGATCACGCTGAACACATTCAGTACATTTTAAGACGGCCAATGGATCGTGATACCCCTGCTGTTGGTGTTAATCCTGCTGTTCCTCCTGCTCCTGCTGATATCGAGGATATGATTATAAATACGTATCCTGATTACAACCTAGGGTTTGCAACACGCGTATTAATGTTGCAAGGACAGCGTAGATTATTTTCATGTGCAATTCCACTGTCTCATATATTTTGGATTTTGCAGAAATGTTAGAAAGGTTATCTATGGAGCGAAACATACAGTAGTACTCGTACGAAGGAGTGATGATAATAATGCAATCTGGCGTGGTGATGTTGTTGATGATGGTAAAGTAAATATAACAAAACTCTCACTGTGGACGCCAGTATTGACTCCATCAATCACCGCAGAGGAATAATTACTATCATTTATAGATCATGGAGGAAAATCATTACTATCATGCTTAAGAACAACGACGGATATTAAGGAGAATAATGTTAATGGTATATTTACATGGCAAAGGCATCAAAACAAGGAGTTTTAGCGCCGCGACCTATATTTATTGCGTTACAGGATGAGGTGCGATTAAATTCTCAAGAGCACAGCCATATGATATTTGATCTATTGGGTGTTAATGAAGTGTCGCTGAGGATAAATGGTCAACAGGAACCATCCGAGGATATTTTACTTAATTACAATCAAAACCAAATAGCACGCGCGTATAATCGCCTGCTGACATTTATGGGACGCGATATAATGTAGATACTGGTTCTGCAAATATCATAATTGGATTTTAGAAAACTATATCCCATCTACTACTTTTCGTTGGAACATCTCAACCTAACCAGACAATCCGTCGTTGACATACATTTCAGCTC
The DNA here is from genome assembly GCA_029339505.1 of Unio delphinus. NCBI lineage: Eukaryota > Metazoa > Mollusca > Bivalvia > Unionida > Unionidae > Unio > Unio delphinus. The sequence goes on from JAQISU010000242.1 coordinate 2,319,093, forward strand.
GTGTAACCGCTCCTCCTGCTAGTGGTTACAGAGCAGTTGCTGTCATTCTCAGTGATAAATCAATGTTACTCGAAGGCGTTGGTGGACGAATGAGAGTAGTTGATGCACCTGTGGAAAACATGTAATGTAACAATTGGATCAATCTGTTATTAAAAAAAATGTCACATAGTCATGTTAGCGTTACGTTAACTCCTGGTCAAATTAAAATAAATTGCAATCGGAATCAGCTAACACATGTGGAACTACGATATCGCTAAAACACAATCAGATGTCTGGTGGTCAGAATAAACTAATACTGACAACTCGTCAGATAAAACACTTCAGTGATGCTATCATAGATGAAAAAAAGGTGTTCAGATCACTCTATCTGCGGCCGCGATCAAAGATATGATAAAATCAGGTGGTATATTTCCATTTTTTGCTGTGTTACCAACGTTGATTGTGGCAGCGGCCCCAGCGGTGGCAAAAGCTGCAGCTCTAGGAGCCGTTGGTACAGCGGCAGGGATGGCACTAAAGAAAGCTACCGGAAAAGGGTACCAAAAAAAAAAGAAACGATCAGGAAAGGGTCTAAGACTACCAGGAACTCCGTATTCATGGTACAGCGGAAAGGGCCTGAGACTAGGAACAGTTTACTAACAACAATGTCACATGCATTGTCGCCGATGTCAAATTTTGATTTACTCGATGCTGCTAAAAACACTAGCGATAAAAAACTTTAGAGGTGTCTTTATGAGAGATCAATTACCAAAACAACCAAACAACACTGAAACCGGTATCATTAATCTCGATAACAGCACCGGACCTGGAACTCACTGGTTTGCATACGCGATTGATCTGCGTACAATTGTTTATTTTATTCATATGGGTTGGCGCCGTCTAAAGAATTTATGCGTTATATACACCACTTCAAAACTCCTATCTGGTATTCCACGCTACCAACACAGGAAATGAATGACCCACCAATTTGCGGCATAGAAGTATTAATTATCCTCAACGCTATTTCATCATCAGTAAAACCAAACCATAAAAACGTACATGAACATACGAGTAATCGCTTTTTAGAGAGAAAATATATAAAATAACATGATTGATATTTGGGGGAGATTTTTATCACGCCTGAAAAAAACAACCACGGAAATATCTGCAACCGGTGATGTAAAAAGACATAATCGAAGTTGAAATATCCGAGATGTTAAACCTCGCAAATGTTGATCCCAATGAAATAGTTGTATTTCGAGATCGTCAGAGTAAATTGAAAACGAGTAATGTTTCCATGGATGATATTTTAGTTAAACGACGCGACGCAGTAGAAGATATTATATCGTTGTTTTCCAAGGAGCGTAAACTCAAACCGGGTGTACTTGTTTCGACGCTCACAGATAAATTAACATCACTCAGTGATAACTATATATCATCTGCAGAATCATTGAAAACTCTCGATGATAAATATGACACTCAAGTAAATCAATTTGCGGGTTTACAAAAATCCGTCACTGAGGTTCAACTCCCAGTCGTTAATTTCTTTGGGGTTCCACCAGTGACCACACTGAAGCTCACAGAGATAAAAACAACTATGTTAAAATTTGCAACACTTCAATCTAGATATGAAGAACATATAAAACAGTCTTCAACTTTTCGTAAAAACATCGTCCATAAATTTCTTGGAGTCTCATTTGATTAACTCGACATAAAACTCCCGGATATTAAAAAATCCATCGAAGAGATGAAAAACACCATCGAGGCAATCAGAGATGATGCATCGAGGATGACAAAAATCAATGAAAAAACAAAACTTCCTCATAAGGAAACCTAAAACGTAGTATACGCGATTCAACACGGATCATTTACGTGGACACCACAAAATAACATATTAAATATCATCGCGACCGTCAAAGGTATTTATCGATTAACACTAGTGTCGCCGACTCAATTTAATATTTCATCAACGAGTTCATCTGGGGTCAACAACATGATATCAACGATCATCGACAAGGAAACAATTGAACAATTCACAATAATATCCATCGATAATAATTTGGCTAGGGTTTCAGTAACATGATATGTAGAATTCGTAGCGGATTTAAGTAAACAGCTTAATTGAAAACACTAGCGGTTTTATTGCTAGCAATTTGATATCTATTGTAACAAATAAAATGCCATCATTGGCAACGTCACAGCAGTATCGCTATGATCAGGTAAGAGAATTTCAAACTAAACTCAAAACACTCACTGAGGAGTATCATGTAAAAATAAAAAAATACCGACGAAGAATTACCGCAGTTGATGTTACCGTGTACTCGGTATCAGGTGTAATTACCTGAGTTGGTGTAATACTATCTTCGCTAACAATGATTCTCCCGATAGCTGTTCCAATCTGTATATCAGCGGCGACGACAAGCGTGGGAATAATTTCAATTATAACAAAAAAATTATCATCATGTAGCCAGCGCAAACTGCAGAATTACGTAGTTAAGTTCCATGTTGTGTCAACCGCGTACTCGCAATTATTCTCGATGATATCGTCCTCCCTCGATGACACATTAATATCAGATAATGAGTTTTCAGCAATGGTACTTGTTTATAGTTCCGCGATGTCAAAATTAGAAAAACAACACGAATATAATAACAATGGCAACATCGCAAGAACTGCTTCAACGAATAGTGGAAAATACCACACCGGTGAAAACCAGCATGATCTCAATAACCTCAACAAACCCTGAATTCAGTGTCAATTTCCCTACTGCGGTTCCCGTGAAGGAGATAGCACTGGCAATATCACGAGTGGATCACAGTTGATCTAACATTAGATCAGTATCATTTGGTGGTCAACAACCAAATAATTCCCTGGTGTTTGCAAGTAAGTATAAACCCGATGGTACTCCAGACTGGAAGGTTGTTTCGCTACCATCTGGGTCCTACCAAATTGAACAAATTAATAACTAATTACAACGCAGAATAAAATTCAATACTGGAAAAGAATCGAAAATCGCTATAACAGTTCATGAACCAACACTATCATCCGCGATTGAGATAAACTCACCCGGGTATGTCGTAGATATCTATCAGAGCTCAATTAGAAACGTGCTAGGATGGCCTGAAACCCCACCTTGGACATCTTATCAAATACCAGAACCTAAAAAAAAAATATATAAAAAAATGCACAATTAACTGATAAATTTACATTTCTCGATAACAATACCATGCAATGGGAATTTGGTTTTGAGAAAACTCCTGATTCATCCATTGCCATTGTATTTACTCTAAATAATGTCATTGATTATTTGAAAGAGATTAATCAATTACATAAAACACAACTAGAGAGACTACGACAGAGTTTCCATAAACATGTTTCTGATATAACGAGTTCACGCCGCGAGATCATAAAATATGTTCAGATATTAAATCAGCTTGTATCCGACATGGAATATATCAACAAACGAATAGTTCAGATAATAATTAATGACATGAACGGAGATAAACAAAAATTTCAAACTGGTTACAATATCACAGAAGCTGATTTACCCGATTTCACGTTTCTTGGGTATAACGCAAATGAACTGAAAAATCAACCAATGACCTCCTCGATGAGTACTTCCCACAAATACTTGCCGCATGGAAGAAAATGCCGCAACCACAAACAACTATCCTCAGACATTATAATGACCCAGATGGTGGAGGGCGACATATCGCTCCTCAATACGTCAATATATCCTCAGTGATTGCAATAAATCTAGTATGTGATGCTTTTGAAGGAATTTACCAAATAAATCTCGAAAGATCAAATCAAGTACAGCAAGGATATATTTTGTATTCATTTGCACCAACAGGTCCTCCATTATTTCTAATAATTGAGGAACCAACTAATCCACTTTATATGCCATGTCATAATAATTCATTAACGAGAATTAATTTCAACCTCACTGACTGATTGATTTACGGGAAGAGATTTTAAAAATTAGTCTATTTGTGAAATCGTCAAGGATTTTCAATTCGTCTCCAAAATGCAATCAGTGCCGGGTCTGTAGCGTAAACTCCTAAAAGGATTTCTGTTTGTCTGCTTGAAATGGTTTCGGTTTGATATAGTTTCGGTTGAAATCCTTTAGAATTTTGTTTGTAATCGTTTCGGTTTGTCTGTTTGTAATATATCTCCAAATCCATATCTAAATTCAATATTTTAAATAAAGGTCAATCTCCATTACGGAGTGGAGCCAAAGTGGAATTAGTTTGATCTTCATGTGAAGCTACTAAGCACTTTCTAATAAAATACTAATCAAACAATACTAGACTAATTACTAAGTCGTTTTTAGTCAGAGGAGATTCAAAGTTTAAGCTAAAGGAGAAAAGTATCATCCTCATATCAGGTAATATACGGCAAATTGAGATGAATAGAAACATACGGTAATTTGAGATGAAGAGAAACATATGGTAATTGAAATGAAGAGAAACATATGGTAATTGAGATGAAGAGAAGCAAACGGTAATTGAGATAAAGAGAAACGTGGTAATTGAGATGAAGAGAAACATACTGTAATTGACCTCACGCCAGAAGGTAGATCGCTCCGCCTACGGAACACGTGACTTGACAACCACTTAACCTCCCACAAACATTTTGTGAAAATGACGTGCGTAATAACATTAAAATATATACCAGAAGATATATATATATATATATATATATATATATATATATATATATATATATATATATATATATATATATATATATATATATATATACCCGATCACAAAAGAAATATTAACTAAATTAAAGCAACATCATAGTAATATTTATAAGGACGAAATTAAGACCGTATATAATCTAACGAATGACGACAGTATAGTGATTAAACAGGATGATAAGTCAAAACATTATTAGTATTGTGAATCAAGATGATTGTTTTAAAGAAGTTGAATGTCAATTAGAAATTAAATAAAAAATTTCAACATGCATTAATGAGATCGCTAAAAATAATAATTCAATATGCGAGGAATTTTATAGTTTCTTTCTTAACATACGTACACCTCAAAAATAATCTGATAATTTCAATCCTGGTATTATTAGATGTAACATCACTATACACCAACATTCCGCATGCAGATGGTATAGAAGCGTGCAAATATTTTCTGGATAACAATCCTTAATAATAGCACACTATCTAGCGAAGATATTTGTAAAATAATAAAAACTTATCTTGGAAAATAATTATTTTCAATTTAATAATACGAATTACATACAGATAATGGGTACATCAATGGGTGTTAATATAGCTCCTTCATGCTCTTTCCTTAAATGTGTGAATTAGAAAAGGATTTCATTCAAAACGAAACGTCTAATCCATCTCTTTGGTTCAGATTTTTAGATGACATATTTATGATCTGGAAGTATTCAAATGAAGAACTGTACAAAAAAGGTATTGATCGCCTAAATCATTTTCACCTGAATCTACTTATACTGCATCTAGTAGGCATGTTTCATTTTTAGATGTAATTGTAATAAAAAATATTGATAACACTATCTCTACAAATATTATTAAAATACATATAATGATTTGAAGAGCAGAGCAAAATGGACAGATAACATTTATTTTTCGTTAAGTACAGAAGCGGAGTTGATCAAATGGAAAAGTCAAAAAATTGCAAATTTTATAAATTTAATAAGTTATTAAGTTGAGCGAGTTCTCCATGGGGCGAGTTTTTTACTATTCAGTTATGTCTTGGGTTCGGGAAGGGAATAAACTTAACACCTCCATTTTGACGATCTTGATAACAACTAGCATTGTGAATCGAAACATTGCCGAATCATTGCAAAATTTGTAAATATATACAATAGCCGAGTCAAGATCTGCAGAAGCAGCTTGTCGGAGGAAAATGGCGGACGTAAACAGCACCTGGAGGTGTGTATAATGTCGCTCGCTGATTGGTCAAACGAACAGAATGATTGACAACTGGCGATAAGTCAATTGAGATGAAGAGAAACATACGGTAATTTGAGATGAAGAGAAACATACGGTAATTAACACGAAGAGAAACATACAGTAAATGAGATGAAGAGAAACCAGGTGTTGAGATGAAGAAACACCCTGTAACTAAGGGGGATGACACAGGCTCAGATGTAAACACATGCAAATGGCAGCACATAAGCACTGTAATTTAGTCTTGATCAATACATCTCAGACACAAAACACCACTCCAGACTTCACTTCAGACTACACTAGAATACTAGACTGTAAGCATGTGGGTGGTAAGAAAATGTTGTTTTGCCATTGACACCAATTTGTTTGTTTAACTGCTTAGTTTCTGTGCTTGTAAAGTGTATTCCTTCATCGGTAAAGATGAAACTAAGTACACCAACTATACGTCTAATTTAAAATTATGGGTCCTTAGTATCATTTCCTTAAAATATTAGTGGTTAAAATAAATTTTCATTGCCTTTTCTTTGGTTTTCCTTGAATCGGTCTCAGCACGTTGCTGAGCGCATGCTTCTTCTAGAAAATATTGCGATTTAACAAAGCATCCGCTACAAAGTCTGGTACCCGTACAATCTGAACAGGTCCACCGAAGTTGGGCGTCCTAAGACATTAGTCCAGTAATGGTTGTTCAATGGCGGTATGCAAAATAACTGTATGTCCCTGAAATCTGAACATTTCATCATCCATGCTTTACCCGATCAATGTCATATCTGCTGAGTGTCTTTGACAAACATTATTTCTTTCACATGAACACTACCAGGCAGAGAGCTGTTACGTTTCCTGACCTTACTCTCTGAAAGGGAAATGATTCTAGATTCGTTGCTTTAGTCTTTTTCTGACGGTCCTGTACTTCACTACAATAATAACACGTTCCGTCAGATGTACTACCAACTGAGCTGCTATCTTTACTTGCAGGACTTCTTATTTATTTTGTTGACGAGGCTTGATGAAGTAGATCGATTAGAAGAACTGTTGTGTCGCTTTTTCCGGTTGAAATAAATATAGTCTTTAGTTGCCTCCAGTACAGATAAAGAACCCTTATTTCTCCAAATCATGATGAAAAGTTGTATGAAAAAGAAAGAAAAATCATTCCAAGTAGACTTCCATTATGAACGAATATTGCGTGGGATTGCATTTGCATCCTCACACTAATAGTTGGAACATTTTCATCCTCACACCTGTAGCAAGACATTGTGCATCCTGACACCCATGGCTGGCTCTATGCCGATTGAACCGATTTGACCCAATCGGGCCTCGCGCTCACAACGGCCACGCGCGTTAGTAATGTTCAGAAATAAATCTATAGAGAGAAAGTTTAGGTATTAACGATTATATTGCATTCTGAATGTGATAAAATTGATTATAATATGGGCTGTAAAGTCTATTTAAAGTTAAAGATAATTTTTCTTTACTAAATCAAGTCAATATTATATTTAATAATCAATAGAATCGTATGTAGTAAGACAGTTTGCATTCTAACACCTGTGGTAAGACATTTTGCATCCTCAAAACTGAAGTACGACATTTTGCATCCACACGTCTGTAGTAAGACAGTTTGCAATATCTCACGTGTAATAAGACGTTTTGCATCCTGATATGTGTAGCAAGACATTTTGCATCCTCACACCAGTAATAAGGAATTTTGCAGCCTGACACTTATAGTAAGGCAGTTTGCATCTTCACACCTGTAATAAGACAATTTTCATCCTCACACCTGTAATAAGAGACATTTTGCTTCCTCAACCCTCTAGATAGAAAGCGGTTTTGCAATGAACTGCTAAATAAAGTTTGTCATCTGTTCTATTTTGTTTTGGTCTGTTCTGTCCAAAAGGTTTAATATCAGTTCCGTGAGACCGCTCCGATGGCCTATTTGATAGAGCGTCTGCCTATGATGCGGCAGATTGTAGGTTCGATCCCCGGCCGAGTCATACCAAAGACTTAAAAAAATGGACTAACAGCTGCCTCGATTGGCGCTGAGCATTAAGAGGTTAGTATTAGGACTAGTCGGCTGGTGTCAGGATAATATGACTGGGTGGGACGTCATGCTACATGTCTGCGACATGATGCCCCAGTGCTCGGCATCACTATAAAACTGCCTCACTGCATACATAATAGCGATATTACTGAAATGTTTTTAAAGCGACGTTAAAAATCCAAACCACACACTTCACTGAATTCCGTGAGAATGTTTCCGTAAATTGGAAATATGCGCTCGAATCGATGATTATCTTGAAATAGAATTGTGTACACTACCCTTTAATAAATATACACGATTTTAGGCTCTACCAAATTGTCTTAAAATGAGATCTAGGCAGTAAGAGCACGTATTATCTGAACTTTGCTTGAACTACTTTCAATTTCATTATAAGGCGACTGCGAACACTTATTTCTGTGACGGTTATCTCTTTGACGTTTCTATGACATGGTGATAGGCACGTCACGAAAACGTATTTCATTTAAATGCTCTACAAGTCTGCCAGCCGTTAGCAAGTACTAAACAGGAGAAAAACAAAATCTTTATCATACAACTATACAACTTTTGCTTAATTACCTGTCTTTATTTAATTAATTATTTTATACCCGGTGAATGCAGCTATAAGTCGTATAGTTCTGTTACGTATTTTTGTGAATATTCCATGCAATCCAAGAATTAATATAGCGGTTGAAAGGGAGAATAATCCAATAGAGAAGACGCTGGATTAATTTATGAGTTATTTCCCGTAAATGCATGCGTGTTTAATAATCTTATATAATTTCTATGCCCTTTGTGTGTGTGTGTGTGCGTGTGTTTGCAGGCGCGGACGCGTGTGTGTGTCTGTGTGTGTGTGTGTGTGTGAGAGAGAGAGAGAGAGAGAGAGAGAGAGAGAGAGAGAGAGAGAGAGAGAGAGGGAGGGTCTATCACGTTGAAATTTTACCCATTTATAGAGTACTCACGGCCTCAAAGGTAACAATGAAATAGTACAGTTTGATTGGCTTTAGCGGAATTCGCGTCGGACCAATATTTTTTTTAAAAAAATATTTTATTGTGCATGCTATCGTTTACAAAATAACATATGGTTTTGTTAGCTTGCTGACGTGGTGCCGTTTTTAAAATAAAATGTCAGATTTGATTTACACATGTTATAGCCTAAAGAGTTGAGAGCTGAGAATAAAGAATGACTCGTTCCCAATTATTCCATGGTAAAAGTCGACCAATGTTATCAACAATTTCACATTGATAGGCACATCAAATCAAAACTTTAAAATTTAAAACTGAACTACTTAATTTCACAACAACCAGTGTTAATTAATATATATAAAGCATCTAAATATACATGCAATAATCTTTCCGTTAAGAAAGTATGCTTTTCTATAGAAAGAGATTAAGATGCGGTCTTCGACAAAGAAACATATACAATAACAAAACCCTACACATGCTAACCAACACGTCATCGGATTAACAATCACTCACTTTTATTATCCTTACACATGTAGCAAAACTTTGTGCATCCCCTCACACCTGCAGCAAGACACTGTGCATCCTCACGCCGGTACTAAGACTTTGCATCCTCACACCTGTAGCAGGACATTGTGCATGCTTACACCTGTAAAAGGAGAGTTTGTGTCCTCACACCTTTAGTAAGACAGTTTCCTTCCTTACACCTGTATCGAGACTCCTTGCATCCTCACACCTGTAATACGAGTTTGTATCCTCACCTGTATCATGATATTTTGCACCCTCTCCTATAATAAGACGTTTTCCATTCTCACACCTGTAGTAAGACATTCTGCATTCTTACACCTGTAGATATAAACAACGTTTGCAATTTACTAGGAAATAGACTTTGCCATCTCTACTGTTTTGTTGTTTTTGCTCTGTCCAAATCCAGTATTACATTCACTCAGTTACGTGAAAATGTTTTCGAAAAATGTAAACATGCATTCTAGTCGATGATTGTCTTGATATCTAATTCTGTCTGCTACACTTTTATAGACATGCACGATTTTAGACCTGACCAAACCGTCTAATAATGAGATCTAGGCAACATCAGCACGTATTCACTAAACCATTTTGGACTACCCTCACGATAATTCCAAGGTTAATGCGTAATGTTATTTTTACGAAGGTGTCCTTCTTGCCGATTGGATGACATTGTGATACAGCAGGTAACAAACACTTCACTTATTTAAATGCTATAATCGTCTGCCAGCGATTAGCGAATTTTCAAAGGCAGATCAGCAAACTCTTTATCACCCAACCATATCAATTTCCGTTTTTATCTGCCTTTTTTATGTTTTTTTTATATTTTTTTAGTGAATGCAGCTCTAAGCCTTTACGTGCATATATGATTTTGGGAACGCTTCATCGCATCCAAGAATTAATCTAACGGTTTACTAACTTTAGACGAGAGAATTATCCAGCATAGAATCGTTTGGGTGTGTGTGTGTGTGTGTGTGAGAGAGAGAGAGAGAGAGAGAGAGAGAGAGAGAGAGAGAGAGAGAGAGAGAGAGAGAGATTGTAGGGTGCTTGTGTCGGCCTTTATGGTAATTATGAAACGTTTTATTAACTGTAGCAAAATTAGGCTCTTTTAGCAGTGTGCATGCATTGGCTTTCAAATTATCATATAGTTTTGTTTGCTTCCTCATATGGTGCATTTTTGTTTAAAAAATGTTAGATTTGATTTATGTTTAGTTTATAAGTTGAACAGTGTTGAAAGTTCACTTGGTCTTTACCACGTCTTGATTATTATTATGTACAGACTCAACGAAACTTTTAGGATCAATATGTATAGACTCAACGGAATTTTAAGGCTTCAAATATATAGCCACCAAAGAAATTGTTAGGCTCAACGAAATATTTAGGCTCAATATATATATAGCCTGAACGGAATTTTTAAGCTTAATATCTATCGCCTCAACGGAATTTTTAGCCTCAATATGTATAGCCTCGACAAAATATTTAGGCTCAATGGAATAGCCTGAAAAATGTTTTTAGGCTAAATATGTTTAGCCTCAACGGAGGTTTTAGGATCAATATGTATCGCATTAAGAAGAGTTGAAGGCTCAAAATGTGTAGCCTCAAAGAAATATTTAGGCTCTACATGTATAGCCTGAACGAAATGTTTAGGTTCAATATGTATCAAATTAACGAAATGTTTCGGCTCAGTATGTATAGCATCAACGAAACGTTTAGGTTCAATATCTAAAGCCTCAACGGAATATTTAGTCTCAGTACGTATAGCCTCAATGGACTTCATAGGCTCAATATTTATCGCCTCAATGGACTTCATAGACTCAACGGAGTTTTTAGTCTCAATATGTATCGCCTTAACGAAATTTTTAGGCTCAATATGTATCGCCTCAACGAAATTTTTAGGCTCAATATGTATCGCCTTAACGAAATTTTTAGGCTCAATATGTATCGCCTTAACGAAATTTTTAGGCTCAATATGTATCGCCTTAACGAAATTTTTAGGCTCAATATGTATCGCCTTAACGAAATTTTTAGGCTCAATATGTATCGCCTTAACGAAATTTTTAGGCTCAATATGTATCGCCTTAACGAAATTTTTAGGCTCAATATATAAAGCCTCAACGGAATTTTTAGGCTCAATTTGTATCGCCTTCTTAACAAAACGTTTAGGCTCAAAATGTATAGCATCAAGGAAATGTTTAGGCTCAATATGTATAGCCTCAATGAGAATGTAACCTGTTTTGCAGTATTGGACTTAGGATATTGGATAAATCCTGCCATTCATTATGCAAATGAGTTTGTTATAAACGACGGTTTTCATTAGACATTGTTAGTTTCAAAAGAAGAAAAGAAAAAAATTCCTTTCGCCATTGAGACTTGTGTTACTAAAAATAGAGCATTGTGTTATCGTGCTCGTAGTGCATATACTTTAACCATTACTAACAATTCGTTTCAGCACTGCTAATTACATTTTATTTTCTTACTATTACAATATTTAACTACGATTTGAATTGAGAGCACCATTGGTCACGTAGTCAATTTTCGTGGATTGTTTCAATAATAATAATAATGATAATAATAACAGAGGTCTCGCAATGATTTTAAACCTCCGAGTCCAGGACTCCCAATTTGGTAGTTCCACCACCACCAAAACATTGTCGTTCAAATACGCGTGGTTAAGTGTTTCCGAAACCTCTGAAAGAACATGTCCGTATAATGTACATTTACCTGTGTACTATATAGTGATTTATATAAATCTTGTAATAAGTTATCTGGCTAATTCATTTTTGCATATAATGACGTTATTGAAGAGTATGTTGAGCCAGTCAGATCAGAATCATAATCAGCAGTTGAGTTAGATACAACGTGGCTCCAATGACAAGTCTAGTAGAGCCAAAATATCTACTAAAAAGTATGAAGTGACATGTTATAATGTTCTTGCCCATGGTTCACTTTGTGGAAGACATATTTTTACTCTTCCTTTGCTGACAGGACAACTTGGGATATCTCATGATTCCGACAGATTATAATATCCAGACCCTGACGCCTCGTGCGAATTTGTGAAGCCATACCTTGCCAGATTGGGACAGCATATTGTATTTGTATGAAAGAAGAGGCATGTTGATTACCCTTTTGCCACATATTTTCTATACGTTCATAATAGTAAGATTCAGAAGCGCATATGTTTTGTGTTAAGGAATTTATCACCTAACCCAGTCCGGCATGAAATATCACGTGGGCTTACAATAATTGTCACTCAAGAAAAGAACTGTTCATGTTCATCATATCGAAGCTGATGATAAAACGGAACTCGGGTCATTCCATGTGATGACAAGACTGATAATATTCCAATAATTCAGACTGATTGGTTGAAATCATAATTTTTGTCACTCTCTGTTTTTGACTATTCCAGTTTTTAACCTGTTAAACTCTAATGAACATTGGCTGCTGGCACCTTTTGCACTATTAGAGTTTATTATTTATAATTCTCTTAGAAAAGCATTGGTTATGAATTTGTGTGCAATTAAAGCTTTATATTACTGATGTAATTTTTGTTTAACACATTCCTAATTTCATTGTCAAAGTTTCATAACACAGTATTAATTAAAAACTTTGCTTATATTTAATTAATATCATAATAACTTCATCAATCAAAATTCAACTGTCGAGCTATGCTCGGAACGGGGGGGGGGGGGGGTGACTCACCGATATGCTTGCATTTTTTTTAATACAAAAATAAATGCTGTGCATTATGTATCGGGAAAGTCGGTCGAAAATTAGACAAGACTTTCAAACTCGGAGCCAAGACAAAGCTACATTATGTCTATTTCAACCCTTGCACCATACCTTGACATTTCAAGGTTCTGTGCGTGAGTTTACATAAAGAACAGCATTGTCCATGTGAAAAATTTGGATTATTTTTAACACAATTCCAGCCTGTACCTGTATTATACTTGACTAATTTTTTCACCCCAACAGAAAGCAGGTCGATTGAAACAATTCCGCTAAATTATTAGTATACAATTACTAGGCATTAGATAGTTCTGGCAAAGAAAGTTACTGCACAGATAAAGTTAGAGTATAATAATTTTGATATATGAACAATAGATGTGTCATTGACATTCACAATTTCTTGGTGGGTGTAGATATGACGCATTGTCATAAGAATCATATTTCATATCAATAATTCCATAACATCTTTGTGAAAACCCAAACACCATTCTAAAGTCGGAGCCTGGACATGCCTGTGGTAGACCTAACATCTTACTCCAAACCATGAACTGAACATGGACGTCATGATTTTAAACTGGTATGACACCACCAGGACAATATGAAAAAATTATACAACATATAATTCAAGACAGGAGTTGTTGAAAAGACGCTGTGGCCAGGTCAAAGATGGGATTAATTTTCACTAAAGACCTCCTCAGATGTCACTAATAGTAAATGTATTTGGCTCTTATCAGTAAATGATTCTTCACCGTGATGAATAACTGACCAAAATTTTATTGAAAACATATCAATCATTTCAGAATTATGCCCATAATATGAAAGTGTGACAATTAGACTGATGAAAATGATGATCACAATGGAGATAGGGCCGGGGGGGGGGGGGGGGGGGAGGGGGATTTCAGTATATTTTCTTACATTACATAAAACATTTTTAAATTTATCTATATCTATATCTCATGCACTATGCTCATACCTTTTTAACTCGTTTTTAAATATGTACTCTGTATCGTTTATACCTGCTAAATTTCGTTTTGAAACATGTATCGTTTATACCTGCTAAATTTCGTTTTGAAACATGTATCGTTTATACCTGCTAAATTTTGTTTTGAAACATGTATCGTTTATACCTGCTAAATTTGGGAATAAACGACTTTTTGGCTCATAATGCAGCTCTCCTTAAATGAAATTATTATAAAAACATTATCAATATATCGAAACAAATTTAACCAAATCAATATGAATTTTGCTCAGTCCAATTAATCTTAATTAAATAATCAGCACCTTGATCATTTTACACCTCACTTTGAAAAGAAAACATGAAGTTGACATTTTTAAAAACAGCTAGGGGACATATTACCACAATGGAGATGCCATTGAAAGAAAAAAATTAACTGAACTAATTACCAAAGATCTTTGTGGAATATAAACTGATATGACTATGTGACCGTATTCATGTAAATGCCAGTTTATATTTCAAGTACAAATTATAATTTATGTTAATCACCTTATCCTTGTAATCCATCGAATTAAGTTTCTTTCTGGATGGAAACTGCTTTACTACATATGTATCGAGAAGGTGGCACATGTATGATAAATACAACTTTTCAGCCTTAGTTATCTACACCATGTCATAGCAACAACAAATGACTACAATACTGTTTTTAAAAAGATTTGTCCATCACGTGCCAAATGCATTCTTCGATCAAGCAATGGGTTATAAGTAGTAATATGGGGCACTATAGCGACAATGGAAAATCCAGTCAAAAAGTGCTTGGGGCACTATGGCGACAAGATTTATAGCGACAAGGGAAAATCCAGTCAAAAACAGCTTGGGGCACTATAGCGACAAAACAGCTTGGGGTATTATAGCGACAAGGGAAATTGAACATAGTGGGCCTGTATAGCGACAAGGGAAATTGAACAGGGTGGGCCTGTATAGCGTCAAGGGAAATGGAACATAGTGGGTCTATATAGCGTCAAGGGAAATTGAACATGGCGGGTCTGTATAGGGACAAGGGAAAAAAGGGTGGCAATGAAAGCTACTATCTTTTCGAGACCTATGAGTGGCCCTGAAAAGGGCCTTTGGATACTTCTTCTTCTTTTATTTTCTGCCATTGTTCCACCACCTTTTGATTTTACCAATGATTCCTGTTTTTTTCTTCTTTTCTTCTTCGGGAATCCAGTCAGGATGTCCCATAGCTCTAAACTTTTCCTGAACTCTCATCCATCTTAGATTGAGTAGATCAAAGTCCTCTTTCGTCTTTTTGTTCTTTTTTTCCTTTCTCTCCTTAGACCAGTTTTCTTTAATCTGGATCACCTGTTCTTCCATCACCATTCTCATCATTGCTTCTGCTTTCTTTAGCCTGTCTAGACCCCACTTCACATATTCCCACTCTATCAGATGTAATGTTTCTTCTAGAAAACACCTGACTTTGATGACATGATCAAGTGATTGCTTCAAGTCCCCTATTCTTATATATTTTCTTTTAATACGTCTTCTTAATTTCTGGTCTTCCTCCTCTATCATACCTTCTAATAAATCTCTTGCTAATTTCAGTTGGCTTACAAAGCCATGGTTACTCTGAAATTCTTCCTCAAGTCTTTCCACTTGATATTCTGCATCAAGGATCCCAAACCAGCTGTCTCGGAGTTGGATAAACAATTCAAAATTCATCTTGATGTGTTCAAAATTGAATGGCTCCAAGGACCGACGATTGCGTATATATATCTTAAGCACGGACGTGAAAGTAAACACCCCCTACATTCACTTGTCATATTAGATACTTCTTACAAATCCTATTATATACTATCCAAAATCACACCCTATACTAACCACACACACACGGGGAAGCAGCCAAAACACACCCTATCATATACTATCCAAAATCACACCCTATACTAACCACACACACGGGGAAGCAGCCAAAACACACCCTATCATATACTATCCAAAATCACACCCTATACTAACCACACACACGGGGAAGCAGCCAAAACACACCCTATCATATACTATCCAAAATCACACCCTATACTAACCACACACACGGGGAAGCAGCCAAAACACACCCTATCATATACTATCCAAAATCACACCCTATACTAACCACACACACGGGGAAGCAGCCAAAACAAACCCTATCATATACTATCCAAAATCACACCCTGTACTAACCACACACACCGGGAAGCAGCCAAAACACACCATACTATATACTATCCAAAATCACACCCTATACCATCTAAATAGAGTCAGTGTTTATAATCACACTACTCCTCTCTCACACTCATTGGCAATTGACATAGTATTTCTTTTCTTGTTATTTGGGTAGCCCTGAGAAGGGCTGTTTTTTTAAACTTCAAATTGCACCTGGTTAATGCTGGCATCTCCCAGGTCTAGCCCCACACACACATCTCCTACGCCAATCATTCTCCCAATTCACCCTTGTGACTGGGAGCGAAGAGGGAGAATGAGTGGCTTCACTATCCCAGTCTTCTGTTTGAGGGATAGTGAAAGCGTCTTCATATCTTCGCCTATTCCGCAACTGTCGTTGTTGCGGCTGAGGCTGTGGTTGTTGCGGCTGAGGTTGTGTTTGTTGCGGTGGGGCTTGTGTCTGTAGTGGACGAACTGGTTCTGGTGGTGAAGGCGTCCTCACCATAGGAGTAACTTGACTTGTTTGTCTCATCATACGGTGAGGCAAGATAGGTCTTCTCTTCTCCTCCTCTTCTTTCCTTTTTCTTTCCTCCTCTTCTCTTTCAATCCTAGTCTGTTCTTCTAAGGCCTCCATTGCCAGTTCGTCCAGGAGACGCCTCGCATTCTCCAAGTGCATCTGAAGCTCTCTTAGCTTTTGAACTCTACTCATCTTTTGTGTTGATGCGTCAACGATAGGTAGCCAGACTGACGAGTGCTTCTTTATATAGTTCAAGCGCGGACGTGATGGAAAACACCCCTACGATTACCCAAAAATCTTACAGTATCCCTATCATTACCAAAACACGCGGACGTGATGGAAAACACCCCCTAGATCCAAGAAACTTACATTATCCCTATCATTACCAAAAAACAAAACAAGCGGAATTTTAAAATAAAACACTCACTCACTTTTATACTTGACTCCTATTAATTATACATTGAACAAGTTATTTTGAAAAAATACGTTGTGCTTATAGACGCACTTCAAAACAAAAGTAAAATGAGACAGTGATTATAGACTCACTTCTATTTTTTTCTAACTTCCTCACATACCATAAGCAAATTGAATAATTAATTCTTTTCTAGAATATTGGGTAGCCCTGAAAAGGGCTGTTTTTTTTGTGTTTGTGTGTACGAGGAAGGATGACAATCTTTTATCGTCTAAGATTGCGTCCTCGTTTGGCTACACGATAGGGTCTGCTTCTTCGGAAAGAGAAAGAGAACTCTTTCGTGTCCACACGACAGTCGACAAAACTTCTGTCTGGTTCCTGCTGTTGTTGCTGATGCTGCTGATGCTGTTCTCTCTGCTCTCTCTGCTGCTTTTGAATTCGATACTTCTCAGTCCATTCTTCTTTCTCTTTTTGAATTTCCTCTCTGAAGAGTTCTTCTATGAGGTCTTCCGTTACTTGTAGCATTCTTACATTCTCAATCTCTTCAGGCTTTGGCATCAGATTGTGTCTGATACGATGCAGAGTGACATAAGCTTCGTTCAGCTTAGCTAGTCTTGAGCACATCTTCGTAGGAGGATGAGTCAAACAATGGATGGCCAGACTGGAGACTACCCCTGCTTTATATGGTTCAAGCGCGGACGTGATGGAAAACACCCCTCTGCGGTTTAGGGTTTTGAAACGTTTAGATAGTTTGATGTGAGGGATAGAAAGAAAAGTCAAAGAGCATTTATATGAATACAAATGTAAAACAAACGACAGACGCATTGGTTTTCAAAACACAACATTTTTATTCAAATAACAAACATTATTTCAAAGAACAAACATTATTTCAAAGAACAAACATTTTTTTTCTTCCATAACACCAATACATTATCTTTGACATGGTTGACAACGTTGTGAATTAAATTGAGATTTCCACTGTTGGAAATCATTGGGCGATTGATGTACACTACGTTTCCTAGCTAAAGACAACAGATAACCATAATGGTCACAAAACCATCGATCTACTTTGTCATCGTTTCGAGACGAATGACGATCAAAATAAGTCACTAAATGTTCTAAAGAATATCCAAGACTGCGATGATGCAGATAATAGATACAATATTGTCCACACACCATAGAATCTGTGCTTTGTAATTTCACATTATTGAATCGTGTCGTCTGAGCGTTTCTTCTCATAAAGTCAATGATATCATCTTCGAAAGGAGGCAATCCATACGAATCAAAATACTCCGCACAACCCTCTTGAGGAAAGTAGACAGCTACCCAGTGAGTTCCTGGAAGATGACTGTCATCTGTGTTGATGACATAAGCATGATTCTCTTGAGGTTTGCGATGAGGTAGTTCATCTTTAGCACACACGACAGGATTCCAAGAAGCAGTGTACGAACTACGGTTCAAAAGATAATAAAGTTCCCAGGTATCCATTTTTTGTTGTGTAGCCTTGTGTTTTTCTCTCCTTTCTTCACAGGTGATGATAAGTCATCAATTCAATCCAGACTTTTTGTTTGAAACGGTCTGACAAGTAACTGATGGTTTGCTTCGTCTCTTTACTTTTGGCCAAGAGAGCTTCGATGCGATCGATTTCTCGAGCAAACAATGGAGGAGAGGAATGATCACGTAAGCCTTTATACCACTGAAGTAACACGGCTTCTTCGGAGATGAGACTCCAAGCTTCGTTCAGATAATCATCCAATTTTTCTTCTTGACTCATCATCATACATTTATCGTGTTGAATTTGACTGGGATGATCGATTTGACATCCATAACAATCTTTTTTAATCAGGTCCCTCATTTTATCTTCCAAGTGTTGTGCAAAACAAGCCACTAACTGTTGTTCCTGTTCTGGCCATCTGGATTGCATGATCACTACTTCTTCTTTTTGGTCTTCGGGAACTGCTTTCTCTGTAACCTCCCATTCCATGGATTCTCCACTATTCAAAGAAGGACAAGGGTCTTCCATAGTGTCTAATAGTCTAGAATGACTTCTCTCAAACTGTTGATTTCTATGGTATTATCGAATTCGGCATACAGAATGACATTTACTGTATGGGGAAGAGATGGGTGATCTGCTGTTGCTGCAAACTGAAGTTCCACACGCAGTTGTCCTGATTTTATAGGGTGGAAATGTCCCTCGTCACTGCCTTGGTCTGGAGTGAAATCAAAACCCCACAAAGCGTAACCTCTTGCATAATCGTCGTAGGAAATACCGTGACTGGTGTTGGTTCCTAACTGTCCTGTGGCTTCGTACAGCGACAAGTACGACCTCAAGTAATTCTTCTGGGCAAAGTTGGGTTCGAAAGGTCTGGTACACAAAGTTTTGCCATCGCGACTGACTTCGATTTTGGATACATTGTAGTGCTTAAACTCGAAAGGATTTTGAGTGTAGGTACCGTTGAAGGCTGCATTGCTGACGATACCGATGAATAAACGTTTGGGTAACTGTCCTTGGAACAGATGATCTTCGATCTTAGATCGGAGTCCAGCGGCAATGGTGAAAGTTTTGACTTCCACGCGTCGTATCGGATACTTGGCTGTCGTTCTGCTCAAAGTGTGACTGATATCATTTCCCACTTTAGGTAACACTTCCACACGACGCACGTATAACCTGGCTTCTTGGATGATGGTTTTGTATGTGTTGGCATCAAATGGAAAGCAGCACTGCTACGATTCAGTCTCAAGCGAATATCTACTCCGTTCAGCAAATACTTCTCTTGAAACCACATGTCCAAATGCAAACGATCGAACAGTTCTAAACTACGTCCTCGCAGAATTTTCTTTCGACGCTCGTTAAAACCCACATTGTGAGGATTGGCAGGAATGGCAGGATTGCTGCCCTCAGCAGCTGCTGCTGCTACGGACAAGGCTGTGTCGTTAAATGTATCTGCTGTGTCAGGTTTCCATACCACGCAAGCATCTAAATGAGTGTTCTTGGCTTCTTTTCCGTACGTCAAGAGATTTTCGAGGTACGCTCGGTAAGGGTAAGTATCCGTGCTACTGCTGACCAGTTTGTTATTCATGTACAAATCCACTTCGCTGAACAAGGAATGCATGAAATTGTTGACGGGAGCTACTTGGGCATCGTCTGCTGGATCGATGTTGTCCGCTCTACTCACTTTCACTTTCAAATACAAGTAACTGTTGTTGAGATCGATGTAATCTTCGGGTTGTCCTTTGATTTCAAACTCGATGGGAGCTGAATCCGTCAAAGAGGAGACGGGATGAAATTCGACCCATTGGGCTTCTTGCATGGTCATCATCGTGGGTGGCATGGCAAAGAGATCTAGTTCCGACTTGGAACAGGCACAAGATTCTTGGTGCATCATTTTTTCTTTATGTTTTTTCTCTTCACTTTTAATAATCAAAAATGTCTAAGTCTCGAGCGGTTCTTTTTTTCTTCGTCTTTCTCACTTTAGAGGTACGGAGACTTTTGAAAGGGTGTCTTCGTCGTCGCTTTCTACCTTGTCCTTGCTGTGTCGTCAGGGAAGCAGAAATGTCAGACTCGGTACCGTTCAGGGCATTTATAGGACTTTCTCGTCGACCCAAAATCTCTTTACCCGTTTGAAGCAAGACATTTTTGCCTGCTCTCAAAAAAGCTTCTTTAGGGTTTTGTTTGTCAATGAGAACATTGTGGAGAAAATCTTTGCCGTGAGTCAATGCGGCATCTTTTAAGGCGTGCAATCCTCGTGTCACCATTGGTTTCAAAACAGGGACCACGGAACGAAAGGCTGATTTAAACATATCTCCTAAACCATGTCCTCGTTGTCGAGTGACTCCTCGGTACACAGGATACATCACTTTTTCAGTTGTTGGAGAATCGTTTTTGAAAATGGAGTTTCACTGTGACTTTTCCTTTGGTAAATGGAATATTTTGTCCTAGTTCTCCTTTTATAGAAATGTTGACACTGTCGAAATACGACTTACTGACGGGTAAATAATGAGGATGTACAAATTCACGGTGAACGTGATTGGTATTTCCACCTTCTTCTTTATCGGTAGTGTCAGAATCCACTTTGAAAGGAATGACACGCAGTAACGGTGCAGAGGTGTGTCCTACTACATTGTACTCCACCACATCGGAGTACACAAACATCAAGTTGAGACCTTGGTTCAATTCAATAGGGAATCGAAAATATTTTGCAAAATCCGAGTTACTGGTTATGCCTGGTATTTGCTTTTTGTTCTTGAGCATCTCGACGTCTCCACCTAAAATATCAAACAATTCAGGACAAAAAGTAATGGCCATCATTTTCTCCTCTGAAAATGTCATCATGAGTCGACGAGACACTGAATAGTACTCAATGGTCACACTTTTTGGGGTTTTTGTGGATGCAAGGGACTCCATGGCTTTACCAAACACAACATTGAACCTGGTTACAATCGTAGTCACTAAATGTTGACCACTAAAATAATAACCTGGAGGAATGACGAACTTATGAGTGGACAGGGCTTTAGTTGGGGGTCCATCTGATTTCTTTTCGCCACCTTTACCTCGTGCGTCTAAGGCCTTTTGCAATTGCTCGTCAAACACTTCTACTGTAAAAGTGTTTTGATTTTCGACGATGTTTTTTATTTGTGTCGGGTGTATTATTTCCACTAAAGCTACTTCCCAATGATCATCTTGATCCAAATGCATGGTTTGAGGTAATTTAGCCGTGTAACAGCACAACGTGTTGTTAGGAAACACCTCCATGGAACTGTCACTGGGCAACGTTAAGTAAAATTGGTTAATAGTGTTGTTCATAATTCCAATGTTGTTCTGTCCGAGGAGTCACCCGAGGTTAAAGGAGTATCTAAAAGAGGATTGTGATTGGAAGGGTGACTGCCAGGAGAAGGACTAACGTTGGACGCAAGGCTCCCAATAGTGTTATTGTTGTTCCCGTTGTAAGAGTATTTCAGGGAAGGATTGGGAAGAAGATATCCGATGCAACTGCTGAGTAAAATGGTCCACAATTGTTTGTCTCCTTGTTGCAAACTCAAATTAGCAATGGCTGCACCGATGACACAATACACCACAAAGATTTGACAGAAAAAGACGATTTGGGTTTTAGGGACACGTTCTCCACACCACACCCACAAGGGTTGCTTTTGTAAATCTTGCAGAGATGAAGTGGGTGAAGGAGTAGTCACTGTGGTCGCTGAAGCTGTATTGAAGGGCATGATGGTCACTTCTTTTTATAGTCGATGACTTGGTCAGCGTCAATCCAAGAATCAAAACTAGGAGGATATCCTTTCCAACGTACTTTGACTTCTTTGACACGACGTTTTCCTACTTTACGGGTTCTTCGTTCGAGAATGCTTTCAATGTCGTACACGTCGTCTTCTTTTTTGGTGACACGTTGTAACTCAGGCAAGTAAAACGTTCCTTTTAATACTTCTCCGTTCATGTCTTCCAATTTATAGACGGCAGGATGACGGCCACGCACTCGTTCAGTAACACGAAACAATTCGGTGGTCCAATTGGGTAAGTAACCTTTGTCGAAAGTGCGTTTGGTTTTACCAATGCGTACCCAATCTCCCGGGGTTAACACTTCTCCACCTTTCTTGGGGACAGCCCTCGTTCGGGACGTACCAAACAGACGCTCAAAAACAGCCACTTCGTTGTCGGGTGTCACCTCTTGTGGGGTACGTCCAATGCTTCTATGGTAAGATTGATTGTAGGCTTGGACTAAGTGCGGTAAGACGTCGATGTACTTGAGAGTGTGTTGATGCGTAAAATATTTCCACATGCGTTCTTTCAAGGTACGTTGAAAACGTTCCACGATACTGGCTTTGGTTTCAGGATTTTCGGTGGTGAAAAAATGAATGTCACGTTTCTTTAATTCTCGTTGGAAAGCTTGGTTTAGAAATTCGGTGCCTTTGTCGGTTTGCCATCGAAGAGGGTGACGACCACTTTGTTTCAACACCAGTTGCAAAGCTCGTACTAACTCTCCGCTCGATTTGGATGTCAACGGTACGACCCAGGCAAATTTAGAAAAGACGTCGATGACACAAAACAAATATTTGTAGCCACGATTGTAGGTGGCTAAATGAGAGACATCGGCTAAATCGGCTTGCCATTGATGATCGATGCCTTCCACTTGAGTGCGACTTCTGTGAAATTTTCGTCGAATGGGTTTGTGTAAAGTGTAGGTCGCTTGTTCTTGTAACCATCGTTGTACTGTAGGTAAACGGAGCTTTTTCAAGCGACTTTTTGCAGCACGATACAATTTCTGAATGCCTCCGTAACCTGCAGGGTGAGCTGGATCGTAATAAATGCTGGCTAAGACCTTCTCCATGGTTTAGGTTAATAAGTGACCCACTCTTCGAGGATATTGCTTTGGGTGGGACGAAATGCGGGTTTTTTGGAAACGGTTTTACGTGTCCGGTGTGCCACAGGAGTTGACGTCGAGGGTGCTGGTGGTGGTGGTGGTGGTGGAGGTAATGAGATAGCTTTGGTCTTCTTTTCTTTTCTCACCTCTGGTTTCCTTTCTTTCTTTTTCACTTCTGTTGAAGCAGGAGTAGCCATCATCTTTTTAACCCAAGTTTTGAGTTCTTCTCGTGGGGGCGTGGGAGAAGGGGTCAATAAGGAAGCGGCAATCTTACTCGGAATGGGAGTAGCAGTGGGTGTTTGAAAGAGATCATGGGGTTCTTTTTCTTCCTTGGGTAATGGTGGGGTGACGTCTGTTTTGGCTACTGTAGAGGGTAAAGGCGACGGATTATTCATTAGTGCCTTCAAATCGGACAGTGTGGGTAGAGCTGTTTGTTCCACAGCTTTTCGATGAAAGAGTTGTAGTCGTTGCAGAAGTTGACCGTACTTTTGCGATTTTTCGGTTTCGGACAAATCGTGGCGATGCAGCAAGGATTGCAATTCGTGTTGTAATTGGGACATCTCGTTCAAATCAGGATTGGGTGGTAAATGGGGGGTACGTTGTTCTTGCCAACGATGGTATTCCATCCATCGTTTGTAAGGAACTAAAGTCAGTTTTCGTCCTTCCATGGGCTTCCAAAGGTTACGTCTGAGATCGTGGTGCTTCATGGATCCCTTTTATCTTCTGGAAGGATCATACATATTGCTACCCATACCTTGGGGCCATCCCTTGGTGCATCCCCGGGGCCATCCCTTGGTGCATCCCTGGGGACATCCCTTGTGTCATCCCTTGTAACAAACCTGGTAATATGCTGGATAGGATACCGGATTTCGCTAATCCTCCCAACACAGGAAGAAGAAAAGGTAAAAATCCTCCGCGTTGCACCAACATTTTTTTCTTTTGACGGACGGGTATTTTCTTTTGGACCATTTGACGAAGAACGTGTCGATGTTTGGCTAAGCAATTTTTCTGGTGTGAAGACAAAGGTATCGTGCCTTTCAAGACATTCAAACAACATTCGCACACGGTATCGATGACATCTTTGGAAGCCGTTTTAATGATTTGTTTTCGCATGGGTGGAGAGGCTTTGGACAGGACAGACAACACGTCTCCGTGTTTGACCAAACGAGGAGGTAGTCCTTTCTTTTTCTTTCCTTTGTGAGGTGTAGAAAAATATTTTCTGCGAGGTGACATCTTTGCTTGTTCGTTCCACAATGCCACTGACGTCCATGACTTGAAACACACCCTCTTTTATCTTTTTTTTTGTTGTGCCATCACTTGATTTATAAGTGGTATCACTTTTTCTGGAAAGAGATCATGGGGTAGGAAAAATCCTCCGCGTTGCACCAGCATCTTTTTCTTTTGACGGACGGATATTTTCTTTTGGGTCTTTGGACGATGAACGTGTGGATGTTTGGCTAAACGTCCTTTCCTTTTCTTTCCTTTGTGGGGTGAAGAAGAATGTTTTCTGCGAGGTGACATCTTTGCTTGTTCGTTTCACAATATTACTAGTGTCAATGACTTGGTAGACACTCTCTTTTATCTACTTTTTGGGGAACTACCGCTTCGTCAAAAAGGTAACAATGTCTTTCACAAAATTACCAAAGGATCCTCCTTTTTGGTGACTCTTCTTTTTCTTTAAAAGACTACGTCTTTGGAGGAAAGGACGTTGATGTTTGGTTTTAAAGCTTTTGGTACGATGACGAGATTGTCTTGTTCCTTTTCCTTTTTGGACAGCAGAACGACGAGGGTAGTGACGGTGGTGGTGTGCACGTTTTTGAGGAAGCATCCTGGAGTGATCAGCAGTGGTACAGAAAAAATACTGATTGACGTCGTGGTCTTCAAGTCATATTTTTATACTGGAATGCGACGCCACTGATTATCTTTGCGTCGTATCAACTTCATGGCAGGTAACACACGTCGTGAAGGAGTTCGCAATGGACTCAATCGGGACAGTTCTTGTTTGGACAAATCTAGTAAACTCTTTAACATGCCAGATCTTTCTTGGACTTTCACTTTCGGGGCAGGTACTTTGTGAGCAGCTGCTACTGCCGCTAAGGTGGACGAGGGTGTCTCCGGTGGAGGAGACGTTTTGGGAGACGCAGATTTCCAATGTTTCATCAAATTAGGAAAAACGGGTGTCAAATTGGGTTTGGCTGGCATCACCCGCAACGGAGAAGTGGCAGCCCCTGAGGCTACTGGCAACGTAGTCCCTGCCAAACGTCCTTGTAGATCTTTTCTTACAGGTCGTGGTTGACGAAGGTAAGGTTGTGTCCTGGCCGAAGTGCCTTTCTTGCGGGTGACCGCTTTTTTCTGTGGACTTTTCTTTTTCTGTGCTTTGGTCTTGGTACCCTTGTTCTTTTTCTTTGGGGTTTGTTTGGCTTTTTTTGTTTTCTTCTTGGGGTGAACTTTGGGAGTATTGGGATCCCATTTTAAAAGGGAACGAATGATGACACCTCCTAGAGAACCACTGCCTCCAGGTTTCAATATGATTTGCTTTTTGGTGTGAGTGTCAATGCGAGGATTGGCCAGTTGCGTCAAGGCTACTTTGTTTCTGTCAAAAAAGCGTTTGGTTTGATGTGGAATGTGAATGATGCCTTGCAGTATTTGACGTGCTGTCACCGTAAACCATCGTAAGACTTCTTTGAGACTGGCTTCTAAGACGTGAGCACGTCTTTGTGGATTTTTTTCGCGACCGATGCCGTACAAGGCACGAATCAATTTGATCGGAAGATGAGACTGAAGGGACGTCATGTTGACGATGTATGAGACCAGGTTAAAGTAACCCAAGGTTTTTATAGATTTTTTTAGTGCTTCATAGTGTTATGTCGACGAGGAGGACGTGTACACGACAAGTCCTCCGTCTTGACACCAGTCGTGAAACAAATCGGTACGAAATCGCAAATAATCAGGGGTAGTGGGTTTTAAATCCACGAGTAAATAGGCGTGTGGCGTTTGAGTGGCATCATCGTACGCATGAGTTAGCCAAGGTGTTCCTAACTGTTTGGCTAAAACTTGCACTTGTGATTTATCTCGAGGACTTTTAAACAAGACCACGTAATGAGCATTGAGACTAATGGTACGATGGGCTTTACTTTGTTGAAATAAATTTTGTGTAATGTAAATGACACTGGCATTACGATGATGCCCTTTACGTGTAAACCACAGTTTAATTTCTTCTTCGTCTTCTCCTAACATGTCGTCAAAAATAACCCAATGAGTTTGACTAGGGTCAGACACGATCCCCTCGTCTTCTTTAGGAATGCCTGCTACAAACACAATGGAATCACCTTGACTTTCTTGCAAGAGGCTGTATGCCGATTGCCACTCTTTGTAACACCACACGATGCGTTGAGGTGGACGATCGATCAAATGATGTTTATGTTCGATCAAACGTTTGACAAATTCGGTTTTGCCTGAACCGCTCGGTCCAGCAATTAACATGTTAAAAGGATGACGAAGATACAAGGCTTTCCAACTAGCCTGATCTAAGTGTTCGTCAATGACTTTGAATGTGGAGGAGGAAGGAGTAGTAGAAAGAGTAGAGTGAGCCATAGTCGTGTAGTGGTATGACAGTATTGACACAAAAACAGACAAGACAAGAGGTTTTTATACTTTTTTCAAGACACGTTTATTTGAATGCATGTTTAAATTTGAACAACACGAAAACATAAAAGCCAAATGGATAAATACAGGAATAAAATACCTAGGCAAACGATCAAAGTGGAATATAAACAAGTCACTGTACAACGTGGTTTGGGTAACGAAGGTGTCCTAGAGGTAGTATGTAATGTTCTCATAGTCTCCTCTACAGGGGGTACAGTCACATAGGTGTCTTCTCGAAAGGGTCTTTGTGGGGGAATGTCCATGACAGTTCTGTCTTGAACAGAAGGATTGTCTTGGGTGATAGATTCTTTTTCTTTTTCTTCTTCTGGTACTGTTACTAACACAGGATTAAAAGTGACTTTTTTCACAAGACGATGTATTTTAGGAACACAACGCTTGGGCATAATGGGATACTTCGTTTGTCCAAGCCTCAAAATCCCAACTTTTCCAGTCACGTACATCTGTCCAATGAGGGTGTAAATCACAAGCTACACACACATCTTCGTACACTGCTTCCGTACGTAAAAGTTGACGAATCTTTTTTTCTTGGAAAGGTCGAGACGTATCCAGATGAAAGCGTAAGGCTTTGAACAGAATAAGTCTCTCGTGGACATTTAAAGGAACCACCATACTGTCTTATTTTTTTGATAGGTAGTGTTCGTAAAGTGTCCACAAGGAATCGGCAGGTAAACGAAATCCCAGAAAGCAAGTCACTAAAACACACACGACACGTCGACCCCAATTCATAGGGTATAGTTCTTGTAATAAGTGTTCGTAATCTTTCACCGTGTGAATCTTCTCATTGATATCCTTCCACGGAATCTGTTGGATCACCAATGATAAAGGTTGTGGCATGGTCGTTCTCTTTTATACTTCTTTAGGTCAAAGATTACAAGTGTAGATTCAACCCAGAATTAAACATAGAATTAAATTTGCTCAAAAAGCGAAAGTGATTAATATAACGTGTAATTTCGTCCCACTGCCATTCAGGGTAACGGTTAAGAAGGATCAAAGCATCTTCAGAGGTGAACGTAGTAAATTGGTAACAGAGCAAAAAAATACCCTTGATCCAGAGAAATCTAACACGTTGGTTAATTTTTGTCACTTTCCTCTTGTGAATTTCACGACACAAAAGTTCTACAGTCACCCATTGCGATTTTTCTTTAGCAAGACCCTGCCAAACGTCCTTGTAGATCTTCTCTTGCAATTCGTGTGGTAATCCTTGAATATAATGTTTTAGAGAGGGTTTATATACTGGTCTAGGTGTGTTACACGACATGGAGTAGTAGTGTCACTTCCAATCACTAGGTCCCACTAAAGGTAGGTATTGACAATTCGGAGACCATCGAGCATGTTCCAGGTAAGCGGAATCTTTCTTTTCCCACTCGTAAATGGATACACCACAACTGAAACACTTGACTTTATCCCCTTCGCCCAAGTAGAAAAATCCAGCTCTGGCTAATTCTTCAGGAGTTGGTCCAGGCAGATATTTTGGCCATTTATCTTTGAAGGTTTGAAATCGACTTTTAAAGTGGCAGTATTCAGGCAAACTCGTCGGGAACGAATATTCGACTCTCCTCACTTCTGTTCGATGCAGGTACGGTGAAATTCCTAGGAGTCCACGATAACGTGTCGCACCGCTTTCGCATCCCTCAGGTTTGACACGCACATCATCACTTTCCAGGGTAGATATAGGGGTAGTAGTCATAGCAAAGTTCCTACGATATCCTGCTGAATCGCTAACGTCACAGAGCCTGGCATCACTACAATCGCAAGGTTTAGCATCGCACTCCACTTGAGAATTCCCAAATTTGAATGATGTCTGTTTAAATGGATTCATCTTCTTTTCGCTGGGGTCGTTGTAGTGATAAATGAACTATTGATCGTGGACGATGTCCCTTTTTATATGCTGCCCAATTTTGACGTGACCGTACGGTAGAGTGAAGTGATTGGGAAGTCGTACTCTCTTTTGGTACACGATTTGATAGACTTTTTCCAAAGGTCGGCTAACAATTTGGTGTGTGGGTAAACGGACAATCTTGTGCGGTTCGTGGGTAGTCACTTGAAACGTTTCATCCTGTCCCGACTGCAAGGCTTCTTGTAGTACGTCAAAGTTCACCACTTGACTGGTGCGATAATTAAGAGTCAATCCTTTCACTTTACATTCGGTGTGCATTTTTCCTTGGGGGTCTCGGTATTCGTAGCCGTAATTTTTAGGACCGCCACTTGCAAAACATAGAATCTTGTCGTCGGGATGTTCATCGGTCCAGGCTCCTAAACGGTCTCCTTCGATGACAGGGTTACACTGGTTCGGTCGGTGAATGTAGATGCAACTGTCTGTGTCAAAATACAACACGCGATCTCCTAACAGTTCTAACACTTCGTACAATTTTAAGCGAGCGTGGGCTGTCACGTAAGCCGCAATGATGACATTTCCAAATTTGTCGGCTTCTACAAAGTCTAGTTCTTCTTCGTAATTCACTAAGATCAAGTCCTCACGAATGACGTCCACGTGTTTGATGACTTTGGTTGGGTCGTGAATCATCTGGAAGTAGCGAGACGGTTCAGACAAATACTCCGTCTTGGGTAAAGACGGACGTTGTGCCATTTTACCCCACAAACAATTGAGCATCACTTTGGCAAACGACCGCCTTCCTTCGTTTTTCTCGATGTGGTCTAAAGTGATACCTTCCTGCTCCCGATATTTTTCTTTGAATATCTTTTGGTCTTCGGGAGTGTGACACCAGGAAGGATAGCCACTAGCTTCTTGTTTTAGTTTTAAAAAGGCATCCACGTAGTCTGCAAAAATACCTTTCTGTCTCTCGTCGCCCTTGCGGTATTGTTGTGTTTTGGGAAAGTGGTAAATTTCGTACACTTCTAACAGTTGATATCCCAGGTCCAGAGCTTTAAACAATTCCACGCTCACCCACGTTCCTGTCAAGGCACGTTCTTCCTGAGTGTGATGACAAGGTTGGTCTTGGTTGCACGTTTCGGCACATGTGCGACACAAAGGAAACATCAGTTTTCCTTGGCAATGGTGAGGTAATACGGGATGGTACAAGTCTGTGGGTGGTAAGACTTTACACTTGATCAATCCTTCGTACTGTCGAATGTGGTCCAAATCAATGTGTTCTGTCATCAATTCTGGATGCCCTACGGGAAAGTGACAATATTTGCACACGTAAGGATACAACGAACACACGTCCAAGTATTTGATTTCTTCTCCCTTCTCCTCGTCCGCTTGGTACAGCAAACAAGTAGCATTCGTTCGTCCTCCGTACAAACTATCCCGAGGGTTCAGGGGGTCCACCCACTTGTAACTTTCTACGATGCGTTTAAACTCGGGATCAGTTTTCAAACGCTGATCGTACTCGTGTTCCCACATTTCCACTACCTGGTATCCTTGCTGTTCTAACTTCAAACGTCGCTGACACGTGGTCTGGTACAAGTCTTCCATGGTTCGTTGTAAAAACTGATTTTTGGTGTCTCGTTGAGGGTAGCATAGGGGACATCCGTGAAATAAACATCCGTTAAACTCGTACACAATCTGAGGGTTTTCTAAGTCCCAACCATCTACCGAATACGTTCCGATGGTCTTTTCGCCTCCTCCGTTGCGAGCGTGTTGGATCCATTTGTCTTCCTTGTCGCACAAGTAATGGAGCCAGCGTAAGGCTTTGACCGAGTATTGACGTTTGACAAAATTTGTCGTTTGAGGACTGATGACCGCTAGAGTATTTTCAGGCATAAAGCGTTTTCGGTACACTAAAGAACACGCTTTGGCGATGGTACAAGCTTCTTTCAAAGGATCGATCCCTCCGTATTCCATGAACAATTCTCGAAATTTTCCACAGCAACGTCGTAAAATGTCCACGTCAGATCGACAGTACTTTAACATTTCTTCTTGAAAGTCAAAAGGGTCCGAGGCGTGAGTCTGGTACCAAGCATAGAAAGCTTCTCGTTGTTCGGTGCGCATGTTGTCGGGGTCGTAGTCGTCAGCCTCCGGCAAATGGGGTAGAACGGTACGTTGATTGGCTTTGGTATTAAAAAAGTGTGGAAAATAACCTTTAGCCATTTCTGTCATTCCAAACGTTTTAGGCATGCGACTTAATGGCATGGCCAAGTAACACATCGAATCTTTAAACTGTACTTGTCCTACTTGCATAGAAATGATTTTGACTCCGTTCAAAGTCACTTGAGGTCGTTCGGTACTTTGTTCCGCATAGTATCTGAGCAGAAATTGCCCATCGTATCCCGAGAAATTGTGAGCCATGACCGTGGCATGGCGATGACACTCTCCGTAACGTTCGATGTCTTCTGGACTCCACGTTTCGTCGATGGGGTTTAGGATCCATTGGGCAAAATCGGCTAGCGTATTTGACCCTCGAAAGATTTTTTCACGTCCTCCAGGAATCTTGCTGCAGTAAGGGCAATGACTAAAGATAGGTTCTTGGATGCACTGCTCGCACGCACGGTGAGCCACGCAGAAATTGGGAATGTGAATACCAGTTTCTTGCATGCATTCGAAATCAAAAAAGATAAAATTCCCTTTCTTCTGGGTATCTTTTGGTTGGGGTTGATATTTTTGAATGAAGCATTCGTGCTCCAAGTCCACAATTTGGCGACAAATGTGACATCGTTTCTTCCCTCGACAAACGTGAAACTTGGCATTACTAGTACGTATGCCTTGTCCACAAGTAGGGCACAATCTCAGCAGTTGACAAGCACTTTTCTGCTGTGAACCTTGCATCTTCAAATGTTGTTGGTAACAGGTAAGACTGACAAAAGTGCGCTGACACAATAGGCAATGCACTCTTTCTTGTCCTTGGTCCAGACAAGGTTGAGAGGCCAAACATCCCTCACATTTCGATCCACAATGCTTGTGTTGTTCTCGATTGTTATAACCATAGTCACATTTTTCACAGTAGTAACTGAATTTCAGAAATCCAGTGATACTGGTAATGGTATCAAAATGACCATCGTGATGATAGACGTGAATGTATTTTCCGTCTTTGAAATCGTGGCCTCGAAACAAAAGAGGTCCACGCACTTCTTGAGGGTGTACTTTCAAAGTGTAATGTGGAGACAAGACGTCTTGCAATTTTTGCATTTCTGGAATGCCGCTAAGGGTGTCTTTGGATATCCCCGCTTGCTGTAACAGAAGTTCTGCTTCACTTCGTTGTTTGGCTCGGTCCGATCGTTGAATAGTTTTCCAGGCTCTTTTCCATTCTGTCGTGTCGTTCTTGTTGACATACGTTCGTCCCACGACGACAGCACGGGCTAAACACATCTGGTCTTGAGGATTGTTAATTTGGACGAGGCTTCGCTTCATGCTGCGAAGGTTGTCGACCAATAATACTTTTTTGCGTCCTGTCCCCTGGGGAAGAGACACGTGGGTCATAAACAGTGTGGCTTTTCCATCGTCAATGTGAAACTTGTCGTTGGATTGTTGCACATGTTGAATTTTGTCGATGACTTTGGAAGGTGTTAATTCTGATGGGCTAGTAAACTCGATCCAAACGGGAGACTTTAAATTATCGTGATGAATAGAAAGTCTCAAGCGATCGTCTTCTTTGGCTTGACATTGCTGTTTCAATGCAGTTAATACAGAATCCCACACCTCAGTAATGAACCCTTCTGTATTCTCCAAAGGTACATTGGCCTTGAAATCTTTAAACTTTACGGCATACGTGTAAGCCGTTGTTCTAAATTTTCGAGAGGAACGCTTTTCTGTCTCTCGAATGTGATAGTAATTTTCAGGGTTTACTAAGGGTGGTGCACTTTGCTTGGACGTGGATTGTCTGGGTGTGGATTCGGGCTCACTCATGTCATCTTCAAAATCACTGGCATGAATTTGAGCCAAGACTTCAGCTACTGTGCTAGGCGATACATTACGTTTCTGTCTCTTACTGTTTTCTCTTTTCTCCACAACATGATGTGGCCTTTTCATCTTGTCTGCAAAAAGTCAAATGACTACCTTTTAAAGACCATAACCCCTATATATTCATGTTCGATCCGTGCATATATATATATAAAGGGTTAGTGTCTAACGGTTCAGTATTCCTTTCACTCTCACATTGACCAGAACGATGGAAGAACCTACACAAGTGGAACTTCTCATTAGAGCTTTACGTGGGGTCATACGAAAGTTTTCGTCAGACCAGCCGACGGCCTACTCTCCTTCCTATCGAGATAAAAGTCAAGATACTTGCTATATCTGTAAGAAGAAAGGACATTGGGCTACAGAATGTTCAGATCGTGACAAAAATAAAAAAGGCTACAATAGAGACAAAAGTCAAGATACCTGTTATTATTGTAAAGAGAAAGGACATTGGTCTCCAAACTGCCCTAAGAAACAACAGGAACAGGAGGAGGAGAAGGAGGAGGAGGAAAGAAATTCTGAACAGGAGGAAGAAGAGGTACCCTCCCCCAAGGAAGAACCCCGTCACGTTCACAAGAAAAGAAGACGAAACGAAAGTGAAGAGGAAGAAAAAAAAGCTGTGACAGTAAAGAAAATGAAAAAACAGAAAGAGTGAAACAGAAGAAAACCTATGAACTTTTTTAAAGTGGTCTTGTGTTATGTTATGTTGTGATTTTGAATTGTGACGTTTGTACTAGAATAAACTAAAGAGAAAAAACGTAAGTGTCTCTTGGTTTTGATTTGATAGTATAATTACCTACACTCACACATTCATTCACTCACACGTACATCATGGGTTTTTAAAAAAATAAAGGACTTTTGAGTTTTCATTGAAATAGGCAATTGACATAGTATTTCTTTTCGAAATAATTGGAGTGGTCCTGAAAA
Source organism: Unio delphinus (assembly GCA_029339505.1). Lineage (NCBI taxonomy): Eukaryota > Metazoa > Mollusca > Bivalvia > Unionida > Unionidae > Unio > Unio delphinus. The sequence continues at coordinate 2,353,152 of JAQISU010000242.1, forward strand.
GGACCGTTGGTGTTTTGTGTGTTTAAAACAAAACAAACTCAGAAACGGGATGAAATCCTCTTGAGCTGTCTTAAGCCTTTGCCACGGCCAAGGCCTACTTCGGGACTGGTGGTTCCTGTCAATGATTTGGTAGAAATCACTAACGGTGGTAAGGTAGACGTAGTCACAGAGAGATCAGGTTGTTTCGCTCGAGAAGGTCTTTTTCTCTTTGGTCGTGATAAAGAAGTCTGATACATTTGTTTCAGACTCCTTAACTCAGCTAAAATATCTAAAAGTACCGTCGTAACCGTTTGATTTTCACTATTTTCTTTCTGTCCTTGGGCTTCATTCTTCTTCTCCGTTGCTGCTGCTGCTGCTACTGTTTCTTCCTGGTGTTTTCTTCTTGCTTCTTCTTCTTCTTCCTGCTGTTGCATAAGAAAAGCTTGTTCTTCTACTTTCTGTTGTTGTAAAAATCGCTCCAATGCTTCTTTTTGTCTTTGTTTAAAATCATCGACGTGTCCATAAGAAGATACAGAAGGCAACGAAGGTTCCGGAATAAATTCTTGCGATGTTAAAAAATCCACAATATCCCAGTTAAAATCAACTTCTTCTGGATGTAGATTTGTCATGACTTTAGTAGTCACTGTTGGTCCATGACTTGCTGTCTCTACTCCTGTCTCACTCCAATTCATTGTCTTCTTACTGTCCGCCATGATTGACAACTCTCTTGAATCGATTGACTGCGCACAGGCGCTAGTACCTCTATATAGAAAAGGTGACGTCACAGACTGCTCTCTTCCGATTGGATGGCTGTGTCTGACTATTGTAACGCACGTTTGGATTGGTGAATACACTCAATCCGTTTCAATCCGCTCTTCCCCTATAAATAACCGCAGTACACGGCATTCGATTCACCTGTTCTCATCAGAAGATGTGGACTAATGTTGAATCGTCAACCCTTGTGTCAAGTATGCTGTTTAGGACTGACATACCCATGTATGTCAGATCATCATGGAGTGTCATTCATAGGACGGAGACAGCCTATTGGAAGAGAAGAGTCTATGTGGAAAGACAAGGTTGCTTGAAGAGAGTTCTCTTCTATGGACCCACAGTAAGGAGAAGTTTAAGGAAGAGAAGAAGATCTGTGAGATGTCCTCTTTGTTAACAAGACAACGTTAACATTACACATAACGGCCCTTTTCAGGGCCACTCATAGGTCTCGAAAAGATAGTAGCTTTCATTGCCACCCTTTTTTCCCTTGTCCCTATACAGACCCGCCATGTTCAATTTCCCTTGACGCTATATAGACCCACTATGTTCCATTTCCCTTGACGCTATACAGGCCCACCCTGTTCAATTTCCCTTGTCGCTATACAGGCCCACTATGTTCAATTTCCCTTGTCGCTATAATACCCCAAGCTGTTTTGTCGCTATAGTGCCCCAAGCTGTTTTTGACTGGATTTTCCCTTGTCGCTATAAATCTTGTCGCCATAGTGCCCCAAGCACTTTTTGACTGGATTTTCCATTGTCGCTATAGTGCCCCATATTACTACTGTTATAGTCAATAAAATGGCACTAATCGCATTCTCGGCTTAACCTCATAATGATATTATTTAGTGCAACACCTCCTCTGTGTAAGTCTGGTAAAACAGTCCAGTTCCAATGCAAAGGTTTAACATTACTTCGTGGGTCGAGGTAGAATTCCACAAACACTGACCAACATCGTTGGATTCGTTTACACCAGTTGATGAAAAAAGTCTCTGCAACAAAAGAAAGCAAGAAATGCACAAAAGAATGAACTAAAATGCAAACCAAATATGACTAATAAAGCTGTGAATATTTCAGAAAATAATATCATGTTAACTGCTGCCATTTGGGAAATATAAACAAAATGATAAAAAATAGAAACATCGGCAACCAGGATTAATTTGTTCAAATCTCAAGCTCTAAGCAAAAAAAATCTATCCCAATTTTACATCATATGGCAAGATTTAGAAACAATAAAGACTACTAATTTATGTTGTATTAATGTAAAAGTCTTAGGCAATCGTATACTATTTCTCATGAAGTGATGTGTATATTACCTAACTAATGTTTCCGTCCTCCTGTTTATTTGTTTTGTTATATCGATTGTTAGTAAAAAAAAACGTAGCTTGTTGGAAGCCAAGAATACCAAAATTGGTTAAACGGATGACGAGAATCTTGAATGAAATGAAGCTAATGAAAGACGTCCTTCAATATTTGGTATGTTTTTATTCAGTATGTTAAAGAAGAATGCCTCAGCTTAATCCAATTACGGCATACCCGGCATAAATCACATTCCAAGCAAATGAAATGTAGGCCGACATAACTTGCAAACAAGTCAACATGATTGTGTGAGAGTTTAAATTTATTAGAAAAAAAATCATCATGACTTTAATTTGTAGTAGGAAAGCGTCGATATGGGCTGCAACAAGTATGAGATATTTCTGAAATATGACTTCTAATTATGTTGCTAGGTGACTCAAAACATGCTACACAGCACAGTTAATTACACAGTAAGAGCACGACCCCAAAACATAAACATTAGGGTCAATGTCTTAGACTGTAGGACGACAAGTAATTGTGGATGCTAAACATGCAAACGTATTCTTGAAATGTATGCTGGTCTTTATCTAATTAAAGAGACTCTATGCAATTCACCACTAGCCAGTTCTGCTCTGTAAAATCAATATAATATAATGTTAATATTGAACATACAATACAAATTTATAATAGTTCTGCTGCAAATATTGTGCACCGATAATAACAAATGTTTTCATACAAGGGCGTCTTTATCGAGGGAACAAAATAAATTGCCATAAACATAAACCTTTTTCAGTTATCCAAAGAAAGGCGCTTTAAACCAACTAAAACTTATTTTTCTTTTCTAGGGATTCAAAGTATCTTGCAGTGTGGTCTCTTCGTACGTCGAAGAATGTTCCCGATATAAGAACTCTCGCAAAATCAGCATGATACAGTCGCCACAGGATAATACTCATTATTGATTGGTCAAATCTATGACAGAAGCCAAGCCCTTTCTGATTGACGCAACTGATTCTGTCTTGTGAGCCTGGGAAATACATACAACCTGATGTAAGTGCACATGACACCCATGGACGCATTATGGTCTCGATCACAAAGCGAGTTCGATACATCAGGAAAAATGTCGCTTGAATTGCGTTTTTATCGGCAAATAAGCAAGGATCTTCTCGGAGGAGCTTGAACGTTGCAGGATCAGTTCTGTATCCCACCCCTAAAGATCCTAATATTAGCTTGACACCGTCTTTCATGGTCATCTCGAATAAACTGTCCAGCTCTCCCGTGAGAAAACGTACTGATGCGTCCATCCACATGACAAAACCATATTCATTTAGTACAATCTGCAAAATAAAATAAACAGACTGTTAACGTTGTTTTTTTTTTCTCGAGAACATTGCCTCCAGTAGTAGGGGAGAGAGAGAGAGAGAGAGAGAGAGAGAGAGAGAGAGAGAGAGAGAGATGGTAGGTTAGTTAGTGAATTTCTGTTTCAAAGTTTTAAACCTACCCAATTCCTGTTCTCTCTCACTCCACGTTTCTGCATAGTTTGTCTGTTACGCATGATATTGGAATGGGGGGGGGGCGCAGAACGCAAAAAAGGATTGTGATGAAAATGTGTATCATATTAAATTCATTTAGAAAACGGTGATATCAGATGCTTTCATCGTTTTCTTCATACGCCGATAATGATTATTGTGTGGAAACTGATCATTGATCTCGAATCAACTGCATACTCTCGCGAGAATGTTTAAATATGCGTCTTATTGCGCAATTGAGATCACCATTTCGTATACCAAATTGCTTTCCAACAACTATTTAAATGCCATGTATATGTATATATATATATATATATATATATATATATATATATATATATATATATATATATATATATATATATATATATTTATGAATCGACGAATTTTCCTGAATATTGTTCACTAAGGCTTAGTCAGTGTGTGGGAACTGAAGATGCCTCTTCTCAAATGAGAACTCCATTGAATACCGATGATTCTAAAACTCATGACGAGGAAATTAATTTTGACAATTGCAACCTTGCCCATAATTCCGGCTTACCAAAGACAATGTAACATCGTTTGTATGAACGTTTAAGACAGCTTAAGAAGACAAAAGGAATAATATGTTCAGATATCTAGAGGCTGATATTGTAGTTTCACTCCTATAATGGGATAAAATATATGAGAACATTAGTTTGATATTTCAGACTAGAAACAAGGCGCCAAATGTTATGAGAAAACAACCTCCTTGACAGGGTAAGGAATGCAATAAAGTAAAGCATAATACGAACTACCGTTGAAGACGTTTTTGTATTTTCAGTAATTAAGTCCTCATAAAATGTCATTGTATAACTTAGAGTATTACAATTGTATGTTAGGTATTACTAAACTTGTTGGTTTTCCTTCTGTCTGTTACTTTATTTATGACAATAGAATCGTAACTGTACTAATTTTATTTATTCGAGATGTCCTTTTTACAATATATTCTTGCGCAACCAGAAAGTAAGGGGAGACAAAAGTAGTTTACTAATAACAGTGGTGCATGTTCCATGAATAATAATATTATAAAGCGGTAGAGAAACAAAAATAATAATTGTGTTTGTATGACACATGGAAAGAGTAACACGCTTTAGTACCATCAGTTTCACTATACCATAGTATTTAAGACCCAAAAATGTCTAGCGATGTCAAAGCACAAGGTAAGAAAGCAGGTGAAAACAAATCAAGTTTATATTCGTTTGCAATAAAAGATGCAGTAAGTACGTAATATTAAGTATGATATCATACGTGATTTCTCCCGTTTACTTAATGATATGATGTTAGTAGCGCAGGAAATAACATTTTCAAGTACTAATAAAATTGCTTTAGCCGCAAAAATGGTACGACGTGTATCTATCTTAAAACAGTAATGATCTTTGCTCGAATTTTGATTAAGTTCTACATGTTTAAGGTCTCTGAACATTTGTCGGATTCGGTGTTGATCGTGCTGCTTCAACGTCAGTCGATGGGCTAGATAAACTTGACGTGAAATTTGAGTGGGGTAGAGGAGAAATTACCTGTGCAATTAGTGGTTTGAATGTATATCCTTTAAGAATCTTCAGATGCTCTGGATACTTATCAAATGGAAATGATCTGTATTCGCAGAGACAATGTTTTTTCACCTGAAACAGAATTTAATGCAGTCTTTTATTAGCAGAAGAATTACGTACCCACTGATCCATAATTTCGTAACCCAGGTTTTGGGGTCTCTTCTGCGGATGTGGTACTATTTCCTGTTTAATTCTTCACTGCTATATAATTTAGCTGATAGGTTCCAGTCCTAATCTCCTAGGTATTAACAGCGCAGTCATGAATTAAGACTTACAGTGTATGAAGAATCCATGAACAAAATTACAGTTCCTGATCATGAATGTAATTAAGTTTTATTTTAATGGTAGTACATTAAAATACACATTCTATCTGCGATGATAACAACAACTTGAAGATTTACGTGTAATAAAGCCGCATGCTAAGAAATGCACTCATGTTATATTTTAATCTTTTCTTCCTTTTGTGAAATTTAAAAATATTATAACATAGAGAATTTAATAGAAAAACTCACTAGTTCTCTAGTAATTAACGTTTACACTTCGATTGGAAACATAACGAAAACTACTAATACATAAACACATTGCAGTTTATTAATATTGTATAAATTCTTAGGTTAAGAATTAAATTATTGTGTTGAACGAGAAACAAACAAATCAAGGATTGATTAGTCCTGGGGTGATGGAAGCAAATTGAGTTTGTGAGAAACAAAACATGATATCCGCCCCTAGCTGATCTGTGAATGATTTATTTAAAACCCCAATTATTATTAGATAATCGAGGAAAGCTAACATTGAATAACAGGATAATAAGCACTTGTATGTGTGTGCTTGAGTGTTTGTCTGTATTGCAGACACGTATAGACTTCTAAAACAATATGTGACGTCTTAATAACATACCATCTCCTTTTCGTTTTCGCTAAGTCCGATGTCGTAAAAGATAAATTTCATATTTTTGTATTTTGGAAATACCACACTGTGAAGGTTCTGCATTAAAGCCTGAACTTCCAGAAAATGATTCGAAGATGCTGCAGTCACAATAACAGGAATCCTGGGATTTGGAAAGTCAACAAAGTTCATCGCAAGGCCTAGCTCTTGAATGTAAGGACCAGAATCTCCAATAGGATACCTTTTAACAAAATTACAGTTAGCCTCAAATGTTTTTCTGAAATTACTCTCTTCCCAGCATGAAAGCGAATCATTGACTTGGAATTTACTGTAACTATTAGAAACAAGATAGGTTTTCATTTGTCCGGATCTATTCTTCTCCCTGTGACGTATCATAGCGGCACTGAATTCATCCTCCTCATTTTCAATAGATAAATTGAACACGGGTGTGCAGGTATAATTTCCAGGAAAATTGGCTTCTGAGTTCTTCTCTGGAGACGTGAAAGTGGTTGTGTCTTGTCGAATGTTGTATGAGCCATCTGTGCAATAATATAAAGAGTTTAATAAACGTATATGAGATGGGGCTGCACGGCATATACATTTAATCTTTAAAACGAAATATAAGGTTTACTTATGCCATACAGACACGAAGAAAAGGTTTACAATTTCTAGCAAGAGAAGCTGACCTGCAATATGCTGAAGGCATGGGCATTCATGTTTTTATAAACTGTATAAAGTTTACCAAAGATAAATTTAGGCTCCTTTCCAGTTTTGTTATTTAGCTCACATCATACAGATATCCCGATTTGGCGGTATCATAGGAATGATAACATTTCAGTGATCTGAGAATTTGACTGATGTGTGTCATACCTTGCATATGAGAGTGCGTGATATGATAATTTGACTATTGTTTCTCACTGAATGCATATGAGAGTACGTGACATGATAATTTGACTGATGTGTGTCATACATTGCATATGAGAGTGCGTGATATGATAATTTGACTGATGTTTCTCACTGAATGCATATGAGAGTACGTGACATGATAATTTGACTGATGTGTGTCATACATTGCATATGAGAGTACGTGATTTGAGGATTTGACTGATGTTTGTCATACAATGCATATGAAAGTACGTGATCTGAGAATTTGATGTTTGTCATAGAATGCATATAAGAGCACGTGATCTAATAATTTGACAGATGTGTGTCATAGAATGCATTAGAGAGTACGTGATCTGAGTCACTCAGCTTCATATTGATCAGATACATTTGGAATTCTAATCTGATCGATTCATTATAGGTGGCTGAAGATGCGGGAGCGAACGGCTGCCTTGAACAACGAGCCGTTCAGCGCAAAAAGAACGTTTCACCCATGAAAATAAAACGGTTTTTTTCAGTTCAAGTTAAATCCCCGGACAGTCTTATTTCCTTCTGGTGTGCCAGGTTTACTTTTCACAGGGGTTGGATATCACTTTTCATCGCGTTGCTGATTTACCAATAATTTATACCAATAATTTTTTATGTGCCAGAAACTGAATGAAGTTTAATTAAATGCAGCATACACATAATCGTGGACGTGTACAGTGCATATACTGTTCTCGCTCATTTCAGTCAAAATCCAACGTAGTACGCAGTATAACACCAGGAGTTAGTTACTGAGCGGCTGGTAAATGTGCCTACATGAAAATTCCTTAGATACTTTTGACATTAGCAGCTGTCGTATTCTCAAAGCTGTAATCAGTCATGGTCTGGAGAATTTGCTCCCCCAGAAACAAATTGTAGCCACCAGGTGGATGGTGACCATCATATATTTCTTTGTTTGATTATGATTTTTAACGTCACTTTAACAATGTTTCAGTCATGTCTGCAGTGAGGCAGTTTATCGTGATGTCTAGCACGGGGGCATCATGCAGCAGACATGTAGCATGATGTCCCACTCACTTTATCCTTTAACCTCTTAATGCTGAGCGCCAAGCGAGACAACTGTTAGTACCATTTTTGTAAGTCTTTGGTATGACTCGGCCAGGAACCACGACCTCCCGCTTCCGCTGCCGACGTTCTTACCAATATAGGCCACCAGAGCGGTTGCGACCATCATAGAAGGTTATGCATTAAATATTTCATATTAAAAAGATGTATCCTAACTGCGAAATTATTGTTGAATTTCTTTATTTACCATTTACAAAACAACCTGTTTGTATATTTTAAAAAAATTCAAATGATACAAAACCTTATGTAATGAAAGGTGTCGAGTTTACACTTACACAGTATCATGATCAGAGCAGAAAACACAAACAGTGTTATAAAAAGTTTCGAGTTTCTTTGCTTCATTCTTTGCTTCCAGTGTCTAAAAATACATAATACAACGTTTATAACACAATGTCATACATTTTCATGTAAAGAAGGCACTGATATTATAGGAATTATACTTATTGCAAATTATACCTGGATAGCTACAACTCTTTAAGTACCAGTGTATTAGGTGACTTCATCAGTATTTGACAGCTAGCATAAAATTTACTAGATAGACAAATCGGACAAGAAGAAAAATAAACGTTAGTGGCAAAGGCTTACATGTCTAATCATTTCAGAAATACCTCGATGCGATAAAATTCTCAGGACTTGCAGAAAACGAAAACTTCATTTTACTAAAATAACTCTTGTTTCCTCCACACAACTTAAAAGTCAGAAGATGATGTCGACGAAATCTTTGTTTTTCATATATGGGGAGGAATGAAAAGTCAAGATAAGAGAAAGAACCAAGCTGGCATATAAATTCGGAATAGTGTACTGATTACGTTCTATACACTATCGCTAAATAATCATATGTCAGTAGTATTCAAGAGTTTGATTCATAAGTAACGATAGCTGCAGACAAACACCTTTTTAACGATACTGATATGCCAATGTAGGAATCATGTTGTAGCTTTCAATACCAAACATATCACACTAAAGAGAATTTGATAATTTGTAATCAAAAATATTAAAGCTACGAATAGAAATACAGGAAGCAAAACTACAAATCGACAATAATTTTCTAAGTAACTATTACATCTATGCATGTAAAAAAAAATAATCACAAATTAGGCATGAACATATACGTGATCTATTTAACTTATACGTAATCAACTAGTAAAACATAGTTTAGATAATTGTGTAGCCCATGAGTTGGCAATGACGTTTCAGTTCTACATGACGTATTGGTGGTGTTCATAAGCAGGATATTACTAGCGGTGTGTACATATTCAGCTGGATCAGTTTCTTCTGAAGTAACAGACTTGGTTAGATATTGATATTGTCAACATAATGACGCGTATGTCAATCTAGATGAATGACTTGTGACAGACTTTATATTGTGTGTACTGTTACACCGTCCACAGCATGCACTTGTTACAATTTACATCTTACTTGTATTAGGTAAGCAATAGTTTTCAGTAACTTTTGATTTCCTAGATCTACGCATATAGGTGCTTCAAAAGTTACCGTTTTATTTGAATAATGAAATTCTAGGAAGTGTATACAGGCATTGGTTGTCACTATCAAAACGTTTTGAAATGTTGGTAGTAGAATCTTTGTGAACAAAACACATTTAAAGATTAGTAAATGGTAATGAGTTCTATCAAACGCACGATTAAAGAAAGAAACCATTATTTTCAAAGTTTTAGAACAATAAAACAAGGATAATTAGTGAATGAGTAAGTGACTCTTTTAAGATTTTACGGCGATTTATCTTCAAAATAACTGTTAAAGTTTAATTTCTTTGGGGTTTTTCCCCAACAAATTTCATATTTAAACTCTTGTTTCATGACTTGTTCTCTTTGATCACGTGTGTTTTGTTATGTGAGCTATCATGGCTTTTTGGATCAGTTGGTGTTTTTTGAGAGACTCTATACGTTATTTTCAGTTGATCCTAATTAAAATTAAATTTTCAAAATATTGATAAAACAATTCTGTTTGCTTTGTTCTATAACTATTATCCTAACATTTTAACAGCGACCAAAGATGCTTTCGGTTTAAAATTTTTAAAGTTTAAAAAAGGTTTTCTGAAAAACAATTGGAAAATGGGTGGGGTATGAAAATGGTAGGTATGAAAATAGTAGGGAACTGATTGCTGGACACTTGTCAATCTGACACGGTATTATTCTTTCAAAATATGTAAATGAAAAGCAAAGAGTCCATAATCTTCAACATATATATATATATATATATATATATATATATATATATATATATATATATATATATATATATATATATATATATATATATATATATATATATATATATATATATATATATTCTCTATACTCGTAGATTAAAATAACTAGCCCACATTTTAAAGGCCGTGGATCCTTGTGAACATTACCAAACGAATTGGATATTTAATGAAGAATTCTTATTTCCCAAAAATAAATTTATGAATGGGTTTTGCATTGAACAATTTCCAATTTTCAAACAATTTAAGTCAACGTAATTCACTCGGAACGGTTGTACCGTTGGCGTCAATCCCGGGAAATCCCAGTTGAGGAATATTTTGATTTAACGTTGTGTTGCGTTGTTTTGTAAAACTGTGTAATATTCTCGGAAAAAATATAGGTTTTAATACATATAATTTTATGTTATTGTTGTCATCGTCGTGGTAGACATCCATTACGTTTCAAAATAACACATTTATAATTATTGTGTTGAACTTATAATGTTAATGTGTAAGTTTGACATAATATATATTTTACCAAGCTTGAATGGGTCCTTTTCATAACACTCGGTATGTGTGTGTGTGTGTGTGTGTGTGTGTGTGTGTGTGTGTGTAATTGAAATATAAACGTCTCGGACTGGTCCTCCCAGTAACACATCAAGCCTTCTGCATGAAAGCATTATGTTGGAGGGCGCCAATTTGTGTAATGTGCAAGTAGACTGTTGTATCAAATAGTTCTTTCAGTTCCAAATGTCATAAATCTTTACTCTTTATTTTTTGATACCGTTTAAATTGTTCACAGAACATAATAATATTTGTAAAATCTACTCGACGCTTAGCTCATATCTATAGACAAGTGCTTTCTGGTTCTTAGGTTGTTTTTTCTTGTCTTGATGAATCGACAAACCTAAGTGGGAAGACTGTATGCTTTTAAAACAGTGTCTATAATAATCACCTAAATATCATTTCAAAAAACTTATAGCACATTGGGAAAAGCCTATTAACACCAACACCCAAATCAGAGTATTTGACAAATCTATATTACAACCCTAAAAGTCAAGATGTATATGCAAATATAAATCAATTGTGTTCACAAAATTTGAATTCCATTGGCCATTATATATTTTCATTAAACTTCGAAGACCAGTGCCGAAGATGTTTTCGCTTTCATAATGCCCATTTTTGAAAGTAAACAACATAGTTTTTATTGTATATTTGTGTCATAACGACTATTGTGAGGAATAATGTCTTAGGGTTTTCCATGAAATTTTGGAGAATTTGAATGGCGTTGGCACAGCACAAACTGTTGGTAGTCAAACAACTTAGTTATTTATTGGTGGAAACTGGATAAAAAAAACAATACGTGACTCAATATTACTATGGTTAGGCATGTTCATACAAACTGCATTATGTGTCACGAGCCGACAACGGCTGAAATTTCCATGCATGCTGTATTAGGTGTCACGTTGCAGCAAGGTTTTACATTTCATAATCGTTACTAATCTATGATATTAAAAAGTAACAGAAATAAGTGAAAGGCAACAAGCATTCTAAAATTTAAAAAAAAATATTTATTTTCCTTCAATGTAAAGTGAAAATGAGAAAAAGTAGAACTCACAGTGT
>JAQISU010000242.1:3105000-3272500 GCA_029339505.1 Unio delphinus
TACAAAATGATGTGTTCATCCTGCTGGACTCTTTCCCCTCACCCAAAATCCAGTCAACATATTTTTTATTGAATCAATTTCTTTTTAAAAAGTGCATGATAAAGGATATGTGAACTTAAGTCTTTTGCATCCTTCCACAACATAATTGAAATAAAATGATAAAGCAGTTTCTGAGGTGAATGCGGTGTTTAAGATTGAATTTGAAAGGGTTAGTTTTACTCTATTCAAAATAGGTGCAAAGATTTAAAACTGAATCATGCAAAAACAAATAATCATAATAATTACTATGTTAATTCCCTGTTCTAGAATGGGAGTCATAAAAGAAAGTCTTAGCATTAAAAATAGGGTTTTAAAAAAAATAATAAAAATTGGGATGCATGAGTTTAAAAGAAAGTTTGAACATAAACAATTCTTTTAAAAAGTATTTTTTAAAATTGGGATGTCAGAGTTTTGAAATCATGACCTTTAGTTTGGCAGAGAGGAGTCAACAAATTTTTTGAAAATAAATGTAAAAAATTTATAAAATTTAAAATTAGGATGTGCAAGTTTAAAGTTTCAACATTAAAATTTTTGTTAAATGTACAAATGAGATGTGCAAGTTTTGAACTAAAAAAAAAAGTTTTTAAAAAAGTAAAAAAAAAATAACAAAATAACAAAATAACAAGATTAGGATGTAAGAGTTTAAAAGAAAGTTTGAACAATTTTCAGTCATATAGCATGCACATGCCTGTTTCCATTAACATCTGACACAATTTTGTTTAAAAGTACAAGCTGGTTTGCTAAATAACCATATAGTAACAATATAATGAATCTATGAGGCAAATTTCAAATTACAGAAACCCATCTGTTTTCTTGGAAATAGGTCAAAAGCTTTAAATAGAAAGTTATGAAAGTATGTGTAGGTCTCAGATGGTAAAATTTACTAATATTTTTTAATATGCTGCAGAATATTCTCTACATTATATGATGAGAGAGATTGAAGAGATGATAAAAATGAAAAACACAGTTCTGAAAAACGTAGGGTGCAAGAACCATTGTTGACATATTTTAGAACATGCCAATTCTAGATGACAGAAAAACTATTGCATAATAAAAAAAAAGAAGCTAGACAATTTACTCATCTGTATGACTAATGACTTTTCTAATTAATTTATTGAAACTGTGACTGTCATTGATGTCTCATGTACCAGCTTTGTCCTTCAAAGCATGTCAAAGAATGAAACTATTTTTTAAAAACTGTTTACTACTAACAGTCTAATAATAATAACAACAACAACAACAACAACAATAATAATAATAATAATAATAATAATAATAATAATAATAATAATAATATTAATAATAAATGCTTTATTTTATGAAGGTAACTCACTTAAATAGTACTAGTCTTCCCAATGATGTCTTCAGGATGAACAAACTTTTAAAATACATAAAGAAAACAGTATAGCATTCTTGTACAGTGAGTATAAAAGCACAAGGAATATATGAAATGCATTACCAAAATAATATGTACTTCAGAATTTACTATGAAAACATTCTTATGATATAATAGTAAGAAGATTTTCATTTGTTTGTTTGTTTGTTTGTTTGTTTGTTTGAATTTTAACAGCGCACCAGCACTTTTAGGCTATTTAGCGCCATACAATAGGTTAGCTGTTTAAAAATAAGAAAGGTTTAACATCACCCAGCAATATAAAAAACCATAATAGTTAAATATAAAATGGTAAGATGTTGGTAACAGGAAAATATGAAGCTTCCCAATCAACGGGAGATGTAAATGGTGTATGTTGATGATAAGATGTAAATAAGAGGTGGTATTTGCATTAGATAAAAATATTATAGGTGATGGCATACAAGTTATAGTTTAAAATAGAGATTTACTTCCTTTAGGAAATCTAAAATGCAAGTGATCTGTATAGTATCGAAAAGTTCCTTCATGTCATGTACATTATAGTATTTAGCACGCGTAGGTTGCAGGTCGGAACACTCGGTCATAAAGTGCTTAACAGTGAATGGTTCATTGCAAGAAACGCACTCTGGTGGATCTTCACCTTTTAGTATGTGGGAGTGGGTAATGTATGTATGACCAATTCTGATTTTTGCAATGACAACTTCCTCCCTACGGATAGTTCTGTAGGAAGGAGTCCATTCTCCCAGAATGGTTTGATGGCATGAAGTTTGTTGCTGACTGCATCATCCCATGATGCCGGCCACTTCTGACGTAGGTACTTTTTGATACAAGGTTTAATATCAGTAAACGGTAATTTAAAATCCGATGGTTCTTGGGATACAGCCATCTTAGCAGCCTGGTCTGCTTCTTCATTACCTCTAATACCAATATGGCTAGGTAGCCAACAGTATACTATATTGTAGGAGGTACTAAGCTCCGAGTTTTTGACGAGAATATCGACTAGTAATGGATTATCCAGTTTTCTATGGTGTAGCAACTGAAGTACTGATAATGAGTCACAGAAAACAATGCTATTTAAAATGTGTTTTTGTTCAATAAATTTCAGAGCAAGGTCTACTGCTCCGATTTCCGCTGAAAATATGGACGCATCATTTGGCAAGCGCACTTTGGTTATGTGCTTGCCACTAATGAAGGCTGCAGCAGCCTTGTCATCAACATTTGATCCATCAGTATAAAATTTATTGTAATTTGTAAAATCGTTGAGAAGTTCATGATAAGACTTCAGGAATATGGAAGGGTTCGTCTCAGATTTATTCCCATCGTGTAACGTAAAAATCACTTTGGGTTGCTTAAGAAGCCAAGGTGGTTTTTCGAGACAAACGTTTTCTGAACTGTTGCGAGATTAATTTTGATATTGTCAAGGCTGGATGATGTTCTGATGCCAAATGAAGGTATGGCATTTGGGTTATTTCCATATAAAGTTCTGTATTTTGGCTGAAAAACAGTCGAAATAGCAGGGTTCAGAGGGTTTGATCTTAACTTCAGAGTGTATTGTGCAGAAAGCATTTCTCTGCGATGTGATAAAGGTGGTTCATTCGCTTCCGCGAGAAGGCTTTCGCATGGAGAAGTTTGAAATGCTCCTAGAGCAAGTCTTATTCCCTGATGATGAATTGGGTCAAGCATTTTCAAATAGGACTTCCTAGCAGAACCATAAACAATGCATCCATAGTCTAGAATGGAGCGGATAAATGTTCTATACAAATTGAGGAGGAACTTTTTTATCAGCACCCCAGTCAGTGTGCGCAATTACTTTAAGTAAATTTAATGATTTTAAGCATTTAGCTTTTAAATTCTTGATGTGTGGTACAAAAGTCAGTTTTCTGTTAAAGATAATACCCAAAAACTTAGTTTCTTCAACAACTGAACAACTGAAGATTTTCTTTTGAACACAGCTAAATTAAAATTGTTTCTTATGTAATGGTTTAGAATGGTTCATAACATAGAATAAATAGTACCAGAGTACCCACATTTTTAAAAAAAAAATATTTGTTGTCTGCTATTATATAAATTGTTTCAAATCTGGCTATGTCTGTACTGTAAACTCTCAGTACAAAACAACAACAAAAAACACCTGTTTATGAAAATATTTAAAGTTCTTGCTGTAGTTTAAAATTTATTGTACTAATACATACTAAGTACATTTGCTCTTTTCAATCTTTAGTTCAATACCATAATGTTATAAATTATCATCTTTTTTGTCCCCCAAAGAATAAAAATTATAAACAAAAGTGACTATATTTACACTAAACAACCACAAATCAAGCTGGGAACTTGGATGGACAACCAAACAAAGAGTTTACCATAAATGCCCGAGTGGACATAATTGATAATTTTACAGATTTTAACAGTATCAAAGTAGAAGTGACCAGATCTCAAATTTAGCAGCAGCTGAGGCTAATACATTTCTTGTCAAACTAGGCAAAAAAAACCTCCAAAAATGTGTTTCCAGTTGGCCGATCATCCTTGTTTTTTGTTGCCAACCCTAGCACCTTTCCCTCCCCAGCGTGAAAAGAAAAAAGAGCCAGTTTTGCCCAGTACTTAAAGCACACAATAAATTATATATACTAATTATTATATAATATTATTTATAAAAGAAAACCAACCCAAGCAAATTTTAAAATCAGTGAAAAAGAAATATAATTTTTTGGGGGGTGGAATAGTAGTTTTCATACTGTCATAATGCTTACTGTAACAAAGTTCTGATGCTAGTATGTTTTTTAATGTACGTATTTACTGGCCTATAAGTCGATACATTTTCACTTGAAAGTCAGGTCTTATATATGGATTGTGTCATTGAAAGTTTATATAAGTTACGTTTGTAACTACAGGTAATAAAAGGAACTACAACATGGATGTGCTTTCAGTTATAATAAAACAAGCATGGACTGTTTATTCAGCTGTGTCAATTGACAACAGAATAGAGCAGTAATTGTTCAGAAGTAAAATTACAAGCATGTTAGCATCGGTAATGTAATTTTATGATTGCCGGTAATATGAAATATCATACAACGATACCATTACTAGTGTAAAATACGAAGCCAAGATATTGACCTGGCCTCGTCTTATACTCCGAATCAACTAAAATATGGAAAAATTATGGAAAATGTACAAAATTGGTGAATTTGACTTATACTCCAAATCAATTTAAAGGCTGGAAAATAAGGTAAATAGAAAAATCTCACAAAAGCCAAGTCCCAAAATAGACATATAGTTATGTATTTTTAATTTATATTGTGTTCTTGACTATTCTGATTCATGGCTGTGGATGCAGTTTTTGGCATATCTGACTTTTGTCATATTTGTAAATAGTAAACAAAATGTAATGTAGAATTAGAGATCACGGCCTAATTTTGTTTACAAGACGGTGCAATTTTCCACTACATTCCACTGCATCATATGTCAAGTGGGGATATAGGGGTAAATAAATAATTCATTCCGATCTGAAGATCAGTTTCTGGAAGCCATTTGTAATCAAAGTTTACCATTGTTTACCATCGTGTTTACATAATATTTAAGATAAATAATTTATTTAAATCATACACTGAAATTACTAAGTGCACCCTGACATGTGAAATAACATTATTTTGGAATTATTAAGAATTCATTCAAAGATATTCTGGACTACATCATTGTGTTACATCATGACATTCGAGACTTGGTATATCAGGACAGTCAAGACTTTTGGAATTCATATTCAACAGTCTATAATTTAAGATTCATGATATGGCATTTAAGAGTATATATATATATATATATTATATATATATATTTTAATTCTCAAAACTAAGTGTCTCTTAAATTTTCCATTTAGAAAAATGTCACTGGATGTGTGATTTAGATTTTTAATGTAGCTTTAAATGAATTTCAGTCATAATGTCTAACATGTGGCTGTTTATAGTGATGTCTAGCACTGGGAATTTTGATGTATCATACATGAAGTGTGTGTGGGGGGAGGTGGTGTGTGTGTGTGTGTGTGTGTGTGTGTGTGTGTGTGTGTGTGTGTGTGTGAATTTCTAATGTAGTTTTATCAATGTATCAGTCATATCGTTACGAGGTCTGCAGTGTGACAGTTTAGTGATGTCTAGGACTAGGGCAACATACCACAGACATGAAGCATGATGTACCACCCAGTCACAGTATCCTGACACCTGACCAACCTGTCCTAACATTAACCTCTTAATGCCGAGCACCTGGTGAGACAGCTGTTAGTACAACATTTATAAGTCTTTGGTATGACTTGGCTGGGGATTGAACACACGACCTTTGCCATCTGAGGCAGACTCTCTAACCACTAGGGCACAGGAGCAGTCATGAACACAATGATGAACTATTATAATATATGAAATGTCAAGAACTTGGTTCATGAACAATTCAAGTACTTTCATGCTCCACAAAGTTATTTTTTAAAAATGTTTATGACATTTCTGCATCGTTTTATTCATAAAATGTTCATGAAAATGCGTTATACAAACTTCCTCACAATATTTATGAAATATAAATACATGTAAAGGTAAATAAATTATTAAAAATTATATGATACTTTATAAATGTTCTTAGAAATCTTTTGTTAAATACTTGAGTACTTAACCCGAGTAGTTCTGGATTAATATGGGAAAATATTTTCTAGACAGCATGAACAACATGTACTTGCTATAAAAGCTCAATGACTTTGTTCAAACGTTTTCATCCATTACTGTCATAAATTGCACATTCTGTTGACTTGTAACAATCACCTGTTGCCAATTAACCATAAAAACCAATACCGGTATATCTAAACAACGATTATCCTGACTGGATGATTGTTAAAGAAGACGTGATATGATTGGTTAATATATGCATATTTCAACAGCTGAGCCTTCTTTTCCCCGAAAACAAAAGAGCATGCAAATGGTGCTGCAACAAGTAAATACCTCAAACAAATAATGTGGACTCCAATGGAATGAACAAATTAGATAGTTTTCAACATAATTTCTTTTAAATACGTAGAAGTGCAGAGAAGCCATTGTGAAGAATATTTGCTGAGAGAAATTAGGGGGAAAAGCATACCCAGCCAGAATCATCCAAACTATTGTTACGGCTATTGGATTTAATTTTATTTATTTTTAATTATTAAATCCAAATTTGTCATTTAGGGTTTATTATTATTTAAATGGGCAATTTTCTAGAAAATTCACTTGACCTGGACTTTTCTGGTAAACAGGCTGACCTTGGCTTGGTTACCTCAATATCTGACCTTGCTTTAGACATTGTCAACAAGTCTTCAATTCTATTGGTTGGTTTCGGGGACAGCATTTTATTAGTGGCTGATTTATTCTTCTAGTTCATTCTTTAAGCATGTGACTTGGTGAAGGTAGCTCTTTCCATGACCTTCCAGACTCACATGATTCCTCTTGTTTACTTCAGATAAACAATATATATAGCTGTGTTTTAGAAGCTAACTTTAGTAGTAGAATATAAATTGGGCTTATTTTAAAGAAGTTGTGTATGTGTCAATTCGTTGGAAAAGAAGAATTATCTGGAAAAAGGACATATGTTTCATAATTTCATCTGGATGATTTAAAAACAAGAACTGTACCACGTGACATTGTCAGCCATTTTGGATTACATCGTCAAGATTTGAACCTGGAACTATTAGAACATTTATTTATCAGGACTTGAAATTCCATTAGTGGATTATTTTGTGAATTCTATATTTGTTGGATTTGATTCTCTAAAACCGTAAGTTTATTTATTTTATGAAAATAATTGTACTTAATAAAATCATTGTTAAAGTTATACAAGCTTGTTAGTTTTCACTCTTTCTGTGTTGCTGCTTATTCGAGCCTAAGCACGTAACATAGAATTGGTGGCTATCGTCTGGGATTGAGATTTGAGATAAATTTGAATTTAAATTTGAATTTCCCCTAGGTTTTGAGAATTTTAAATCTTTAGTGAGGCTAACACGCTTGTATCAAAATGACACCTAAGGTAGAAATATTTCTTTCTAATCCTACCCAGGAGCAATTAGATCTTTTCAAAAAAGACGAGTTGGTTCAACTTGCCAGAAAATACGATCTTTCTGAAGTGAAGGCTTCTTTAACGAAACAAGATATCAAAAAGATTTTGGTCCAGTATTTGGTAGAACAGGATGTTTTGGAACAAAGTGCTTTGATTCCAGTCAGTAAGTCTGCATCAGACTCTGACATAAAATTAAAGGAATTAGAATTAAAATTCCAGATGGAATTAGAGTTAAGGAAGCTGGAGTTTCAGGAAAGGGAGAAAGAGAAGCAAATTGAATTACAAAAAGAGCAGATGCGGATTGATAAAGAGAGAGAGGAGAGAGAGAGACAAGAGAGGGAGAAAGAAAGACAATTACAATCTGAATTAGAGTTTAAGAAGCTGGAATTACAGGAAAGAGAGAAAGAAAAGCAATTACAATTTGAAAAAGAGGAGAAAGAGAGACAATTTGAATTACAGAGAGAGCAGATGCGAATTGAGAGAGAGCGAGAGAAGGAAGAAAGGGAATATCAGTGTAAAATAAAAGAAATAGAGCTGGCAGGTGAGAATCACCGTCATACTTCAAATCAAAATTTTGATTTAGCAAGGAATATTAGATTAGTGCCCCCTTTTAAAGAAAAAGAAGTAGACAAATATTTTATTCTTTTTGAAAAAGTTGCAGAAAATTTAAAGTGGCCAAGAGAAAATTGGACTCAGTTACTACAATGTGTACTTACTGGTAAGGCTAGTGAGATTTACACTTCACTGTCTGTTCTGCAAAGTGGTGATTATGACGTAGTTAAAGAATGCATTTTAAGAGGTTATGAGTTAGTTCCTGAAGCTTATAGACAAAAATTTAGAAATTACAGAAAAGAAGCTGGACAAACTCATGTCGAATTTGCTAGACAAAAAGAGCAGTTGTTTGATAGATGGTGTTTAGCAGCAGCAGAGAGGGTGAGCCGGACAACATTTTTAAACAAGTTTTCAATGAAATCAGGCTTAAAACAATGAAATCAGGCAAAAAAATCAATGATCAGGCAAAAAATAATAATGAAATCAGGCAAAAAATAATAATGAAAAATCAATGAAATCAAAGAAATCAAAAAAATGACTAAGCCTCCATTCGATTTTCAACCGAATATTTGATCCAGTCCGATACGATATCGTGTCCGAGGGTCATGTAAATTTATTGTTATAAATCCGTGTGGGGCAGACTGAGCATGACTAAAGAAATTTCGAAATTGATTGAAGTCCATATCAGAACACCATGTCTGCCAAATATTTCGTAGCGTATGTGTATCAACGCCATTGAATACAGCAAGAATATTACAGTTATCTCTGATCACTTTTGGAATCTGAGTGTAGCGTTGAGTGACATAGATCATGTCCGTGTTTTTGTGCCTGCCTCGGGAAAATATTCTAGCTGGGTCTTTTTGTTTATCTAACATTACATCGTCGTATACAACTAAATTGTTGCTACTTCCATCGAGGTCTTCTACTGATGGGGCCTCGTCAATATCGGTTATAAATTCAATAACATCCTCGCCGGCAATCTCTGAAGCGTTTTCATTAAAATCTTTTAGCACTTCATAGCATCGTTGGTCATCTACGCTAGGGGCAATTAAATATAACTTATCCCACTTCATCCATCTCATTATTAAATTGAGCAACAATTGCGTCTTGCCGGATCCAGATGGTCCGATTATAATTGCGCGGATAGAGTTTGGTAGCGCTGCATGATGCTTAACTGGTTCTCTTGTTTTAGTCGCTGAAAAATCAATTATATTCATATCTCTATACATAAATTATGGATCTATATTGTGTGAAGTGTAAAAAACGTACTGGCACAGATGACTTGACGATTACAACAAAAAATAACCGATCAGCGCTTTCTGGTAAATGCGTACAATGTAGTACAAAGAAATTTAGATTTGTTTCTAAACCCAAGGAACCTTTAAAAAAAAAACGAGGAGGTGATATCGCTGCCAAATTAGCAAAATTCCCTGGAACCCCATGGGCAAAATACCCTGGAGAAAAACACCTTCCAGGATATAGCTACTGTGGACCAGGAACACGATTAGATATCAGACTCAATAATCATAACCAACCCAACCCCGGTGAAGAACCAATAAACGCCATTGATAAGGCCTGTCACCTTCATGATGTCTCTTATAAAAGCAATAATCTGCAACACAGGCATCTAGCAGATGTGAAATTAATTCATGCGTTAAATGCTATTCCTGATAAATCCTTCAAAGAAAAATTGGCTTCATTTTTGATAAAATCGGCAATGAAAAGCAAATTGATGTTAGGTGCTGGTAATTAATAACAACATGGAATCTATTTATTATTCCCCAAGAGGATACTGGAGGGGTAAATCAGCAATCCATAAACTCGCTAGCGCTGCAAAAGTGAAAAAAACCACTGCGGCTAATTGGTTATCCAAACAGGCACTATGGCAAATTTACTTACCACCGCCTAAACAAATTAATGTCTCGCATTTTGATGTAACCGGACCCAATGAAGTTCATCAGGCTGATCTATTATTTTTGCCACATGACCACGGTTACAAGTACGCATTAACCGTAGCTGATATTGTAAGTCGATACAAAGAAGCAGAACCGTTAAAAACAAAATCGGCCACTGAAGTGGCTTCTGCATTTGAAAGGATTTATCGAAGTGGTCCTCTGCACTGGCCAAATCTATTACAAATTGATCCTGGCAAGGAATTTCAGGGTGCAGTGTTATCTACAATGAAATATCACAATGTCACTATCAGACGGGGGCATACTGCACTGCATCGTGATCAGGCAATTGTAGAACGGTTCAATAAAACCCTTGCTGAGCGGTTATTTGGATATCAATACGCAAAAGAATTCATCCAAGAAAAAAGATCCCGTGAATGGGTTAAAAGGTTACCAGCTGTGATTACTGCACTGAATAACGAGATTACTAGAACAATCAACATGAAACCTATCAACGCGATTAAAAAGAAGTCAATACCTGAAAAACCACAAAAAGATTTCAAAGAACCAATTCTTGGTAGTAATGTCATTGTGAGGTATTTATATGAACCAGGAGAGCTTGAGGGTGGCAGAAAAAGAGCTACTGATCCTATTTGGAGTGTTACTGCACACAAGATATCTAGTATAACACGATCTACGGGTAGACCTCCAGTCTATAAACTGGATTCAACTGCCCCTCAGCGGGTTTTTACAAGACAACAATTACAAATAATACCCGAGGATACTCAATTGCCACCGCATGGTCTTAACTAGCACCGTTGCGTCTATTGCACTCAAGACAAGTCAACATCACATTATTTCTGACATGACCGAGATTGTTATTTTTTCTGTCAACGGTGAATTGGCAAGGATCCTTATCCGAATACTGCCAACGCATTATACAATTGCAACTTGCGCAGTGATTATTCTGTTGTTTCTTCAAAGTGATTATTAATCCAGCATCAATATCAAATTCTCGTTTTTTTTTGTCTTGTTGTTTGTAACCGGAGAGTTTTTTATCAATCATTTTAATATCAATATCATCTATTGTGGTGTCATTATCATCGAAAACAATTCTTCGAAGTTGATCTATTCTTCGTACTCTGGATACTGCGAGATAAACTAAATTCGACCACTCAATGCGATTATCTACTATCCAAATAATTGTATCTGATATAGTCAATCCCTGTGAAGAATGTATTGTTGCTGCGTATCCTAGCGTCCATGGGGATTTATTAGCACGCAATGCATCTTCAACGACATTGATATCAACCAGCACAATATCATTTAATACGAGAATTTGTTTTTCACTTTGTCCTGGAATATCAACTTCAATGTTCTGTTTTCGTGTATCCGATGGCCTATAACAAAGAGGCACTGGAAGTGTTGCAAATTTTTGTTTATGCAATTCAAATAACTTCATCTGAAGTGTATCCCTGACTATTTTTCTACTTGCAATGATCAAATCGTTTGGTCTCCACATTTCCCAGAAATCATTCATGGGAGTTTCCAAAATTATTTCACGGGCTATTTCACACTGGATTCTATCCGGTTGTAATCTAATTAGTTTCTTAAATTCTTTTAATTCATTATCAAGTGATCTATGATCGGTATCAATTTCTTCATAATAGTCTACAAAACCCTTTAGCCATTCATGTGGGGATGCACCGACAAATGGTGGTGGTTGGCCGTAATCACCGCACATGACGACTTTTGTATTTTTTAATAACAACCACTCAAGAAATATTTTTAATACATCTTCTGACACTGTGTCTATTTCATCCTAAATCATGATTTCAGGAATAAATTTCTCTCCCATACGCTCAGGAGTCCATTTATCTCCCTTCCATCGGAAAAAACTATGATAAGTGCAGGCATTTACCCCTCTCTGTATCATTTCTCTTGCAAGTCTGTGAGTCGGTGTTAGTACAATCATATTTGGATTTTTCCCACGAAATAACTCAATTGCCCGGGTTGTTTTTCCTGACCCACCACAGCCGTTTAAATAAACTGTTTTATACCGGCATATTGGATCAGAAATCGGTGGTGCATTAGAAAATTCTGAACACTGATTGCTTTCTAAATAATTATTTTCAATGGTAACATCTGCTGATTGAATATAATCATGAATCATTTCTTTCTTAATTCTCCATGACCCCCAATTCTCGTTGCCAGTAGCCTTAAAATCAGCCATTTTGCTATTTATGTAAAATGAATCAGTTGCGACTCTAACTGCGGTGTCAGGAAATTTATTGATCATTGAAAACAGATTAATAGAAGCATAACCAAGCATAGAAGCTCTCAAATGTGTGTACTGCGGATTGTATCCATCATTGTTAGTAACAATTGTACCCAATTTGGTTCCATCGGACATAAATGCGTCCTTACGATTGACATATAGGCCTTTATTCGTTAAATCCGCGATTACAAAATCGTATTCAGCATTGTCTATAATTAACCGTGAAGAATATCTTGTATCATCGTATTTACCACCCTGAGTGAATTTACCGATTATTCTTCGTCCAAGATCTTTTGCTTCGTTGTTTCTGATTTCAAATAACTGTTTGGACCAATTCATGATTTGTTGTTCATTAAAATCAGGAAACAGTTTTCGCTGTTCGCTAATTATTTTTTCTAGATCAGGTTGTGGTAACCACACTGATTTCTGTGCTCGATAGGATATAATTGCTTCACTGACAATTAATGATTTTAACATCTTACAATCAAGCATATACCGTAATAACACTATTGGCATCCAGTGTTTTTCAGACATGTGTTTACCAATCCAAAGATAACTACACGGATGAAGTCCTTTAGCCATTTCAAATGATACCACACAAGCGAATCCGGTTAAATCGAAATCAGGCAGTGGTCCATTAATAGCAACACGGGTCATTTCGTGTGTGGGGTGTCCGAATCGTTTGAAATATTTCTCGCATTCTCCATACCCAAGAAAACTCCCTGGATAACACGCAATCATATCAACTGAAATAACGGTATCAGGGTCGTATTTTGTATTCCATAATCCTCCATGGCTGTATTCAAGACAGGATAATTTGACATCTGATAAAAACTCACTTCTTGTTGGTTTCCACGCGTTTTTCTTTCTAGCAAAATGTGCTGCAATTGATGGTACTGTAAAACAGTTTGCTAATAATTGATCGTTGTCTTCCCCCTCCCCAGAAAACTCACTAGCTAGTTGTTTCATTTGATTATGCAGTTCTTCAGTACGGTACAATTCTTCGTTGGGCCTTACAAACTGATCAAATCTACATTCCTCGTCTGAAGTGCTATGAAATAGCCACATTGACACAGGATCGTTTTTACTCAAATGGTAAATAGCATCAAATAATTTCTGCTCTGAAAAAAACTCTTCGGTTTGGGGGATATATTTTACGGTTCTATCCCGTGGGAATATTGTTACTGCAGATGACCACGCGTGTTCGTTATGATCAATAATTTCAATTGGGTTTCCTTTTTTTGATTGATATTTCGGTTCTTTTAATACTTCTCCGGTGATTGTTCTTACCGATATTGGAAATCTCAATGATGTTTCTAATTTAATTATATCTTGAATTGTTGCCCCATGCTCTTTTACCGCTCGGTTATTTTTTTTCGTCTTAGATCAGTTAGTTTATTTCCCCGGGACGCATTTGTGAAGTGTTCTATTATTCGTTCTGCTACACAATTGAGCCCTGTCGAATATTTCATGGGTGCTAGTTTTGCAATATCAGGTTTTTCATTCAGCTGATAGATCCCGTAAACAACTGCTGTGACAGGATAAGATCTTTCGTAGTAGGGTTTATCAATTCCGGTCAAAATTCCTGGTTTTGAATCCTGATTCACGGTGATAGTTTTTTTTGCCCTTGAGAATAGGCTCGTATTTGTCCCTAATAATCCATTTTCCATCCTCACGGATAAGGAATTTTATTCGGAAAAAATACCTTTTTCCCCAAGACGTGAAATGATCACTGCTGCTTTTTCATCATTCATGGTAGCGTCAACAACACCATCAATTCAAAATGTTGACCAACAATAAGATGCTCCATCACGCTTGAATTCATTAAAACAGTCTCTGATGGCTTTATCAAGAATTTTATTCTTGGGTGTATTAGAAACTATATCAAGATTGAATTGAGCATCTTTCCAGGGTGATCTCTTGTTACATTTTTTGAGTCTATCGCGATTAAATTTAGGATTAATTTTCAATAATCTCTTAAACTCCTTCATGTTTCTGTCTACTACACGTTTTTTGGGGTTTATCGATATTAAATTTAGGATTAATTTTCAATAATCTCTTAAACTCTTTCATGTTTCCGTCTCTTGGACGTTTGTTACATTTTTTGGGTCTATCGATATTAATTTTCAATAATCTCTTAAACTCTTTCATGTTTCCGTCTCTTGGACGTTTGTTTCCGTCTCTTGGACGTTTGTTTCCGTCTCTTGGACGTTTTTTGGGTTTATCGATATTAATTTTCAATAATCTCTTAAACTCCTTCATGTTTCCATCTATGGGACGTTTTTTGGGTTTATCGATATTAATTTTCAATAATCTCTTAAACTCCTTATCAGCATTGAATTTAGCATTTTTCGAAGTCAATCTCTTGAACTCCCTCATGCTATAATTAAAACATGCATTTAAATGAAAGATTTATGTATAATGAATCACTGCAAATGGCTTATGATTGGATCAGTAATCCCGTGTAACAAATCATGCAGAAATGAGTTCTGTGGGTATCATATGCAAAGCTTTAGTCGTGGAAGCCTTGGTCCGTTACCCTGTATTCGATGTGGGGTTGGGGTCAGGGGAAAATCACGATTATGTCTGAATTGCGGTGGTAAGCGATACAGGGAATTGAAGCGTTATTATGATAAAAGAATAAAAAATGGACAATCAGAAATTTTGACCCTGAAAAAGTCTCTGACCCTGACAACGTCCTTGACAAAATCATAAGAACCCCTCAAGACTACATTGAAAGATTCATTATTGAACCAAACAATGAATTAGACAAACAATAGTATTATGTATATGAATGAACCAAGAATTCAGACAGCATCCTGTGATTACAAATTATGAAGCATCCAGTGATGGTACTGTCAGAAACCGTAGACTGAAGGAACCAGTTGGTTCTGTGAATAATCAAGGGCATTTGAAGTTTCGCGCTGGAAAGAAATTTTATCTCAATCATCGTTTCGTGTATGAATGTTTTAATGGATTGATCGAGGATGATTTTGTTATTGATCATATCGATTCTAATCCAAAGAATAATTTTTTATCAAATCTGCAAGCTATCACACAGAGTGAGAATTCCAAACGAGGAAAGACTGGGAAATACTCGAAAAAAGCGAGACCTGTGAAATCTTTGAATACAACAACTAACGAAGAAAAAATATTTTCATCTATGAATGAAGCCGGTAAATTTTTCGATATTTGTATGCCCTCAGTACGATTCGTTGCAGAGGGGGTTTATCGATCGGCTATTTCAAAAAAGAGCGGACAGAAAGTTCAATTTAGTTATGTCTAATGCGTCATATTTTTCAATTAGAGATATGTCATGTTATAGAATAATGAATTCTGAAAACATGAATAGCATCATAGTTGAAATAGCAAAATTGAAAAATCAGGATATCAAACTATCAGATGGGTTAAATCCTGATCAAATTGTGTCTGATTTTCAGGATATAGAATACGGAGTTAACAACAATAAATATATGCTACCCAAGAAATATGCACTCATCAAAAGAATTCAGAATTCTATTAGAGACTCTCTTTCATTTTCCAGTGACATCAGTGTGTTTGTCCCGTTGTATACTATCGTAGAGGGGATACGAAAAGAATTAGGTAACGAATACGAATTGAAAAAAGAAGTCAACTCTAAAATTAGAAACCTACGAGCATTAATTCAAGAAAATTGATTGCCTGACCCTTATCATTTTTTGATTGTGACCGTAAAATCTCAATGGGATTTTCATATTTTTTTAGCACTTTTTGATTGAAATTATCAAAATCAGTTAATAAAAACTATTTCACACTGAATAAAATTCTAACAGCTTTTCTGTACGGAAAATCCCATGCAAAATCGACTACTTGACCCTACGTGGTTTTTTGATAAAAATCGATGAAAAATGACCAAAAGTCGCTGAAAACAGGCAAAAATTGATGAAAAATGGCTAAAAAATGATGAAAATCAATCCTAACAGCTTTTCTCTACGGAAAATCCCATGCAAAATCGACTACTTGACCGTAAAATCTCTTTGAGAATAACCACCAAAACTGTCAAAAAATCAGTGAAAAACCACCAAAATGGCACCAAAACTGTCAAAAAATCAGTGAAATCAGTGAATAAAAAATAAAAATATTTCACAGCAATAGAAAATAAAAATATTTCACACTGAATAAAAAAATAGATGGACCGTTATGGATGGAATCATCGATGGGGAAAGTGTTTTACAATTGAAAAATTGTTTGCGATTTCAAATAATGGTCAATGAAGCATTAACAACCCGATTGGCTCGTGAACGATTAGATGCAATTAAGAGATTTGTACCAATTCGTGACTCTGTCAGGAATAAACTGCAACAACGACAGAGTTTACAAACTGATTTTGCTGCGGGGTCTGAAGAGTTGTTTAAACCAGTAACCACAGCAACGAAAGGGGTAGAGCGTGCTATACTGGGAGATGATCCTGACGGTAAAAGAAAAGAAGAGGGTCTTATTCATGTACTTGAAAAACTAGCAGCGAAAACTGAACAAACTGAACAAACTGAAAAAACTGAACCACCTACTAATCCGAAAAAAACGACTGTTTCTCTGTTGAATAAATTTACTGATAATGCTAAAACATTAATAAAACAATTTAATTTATTCAAACCAAAGGATTATCAAGCTTTTGGTGATTTTGCTGCTCAAAGCTATAATTCAAAAAAAGATTTTTTAAAGGACGAGTATAAGGATGATAGAATATCAAGTAATGATTGGTCCGATAATTTGTATAAACTAAATAAAGGGATTGGTCGTTTGAATAAGGATGAGATGGGGTACAAGGAATTTCAAAGGGGAATTAGTAATTATAAAAGAGAACAAATAGAAGAGCGACAACGAGAATTAGAAGAACGACGTCAAACACCAACACGTAGACAAACAAGAAGACAAAAAAAAACAAGAAGAACCTGATGATGATCCTCTTGATTATTTACAACTCTCAAAGGATGAAAGTTTCGGGAGTGGGATTCGTCTAGTTGGAAACACTTGTCCTGATAGTGTTATCAATGATATATCACGATTAGAAATTCTAATCGGAGGGTTCCGAGCTGGAAATAATTCACCGGAAATAATTAATGAAGCAGCTGATATCTGTAGACGGTTATTTCAAGGTGGTATCATGGATATCAAAACATATCGAGATTTCATTGACGAGTTAGCAAATGGGTATCACAGTGATTAGCGTTTCCAATTGACATCTTGATAAACCAATCCCCGTCTATGTAGTTAATTCACGGTTTCCAGTTTATAGAGCATACTATGGAGATGGTTTAGGTAATACCATTTTAGGATTCTTTTCAAGAATGGCCCCAAAAGTGATGCCGTTAGCTAAACAATTATCAATGAAAGCCATTGATGTTATTCGTGATAAGGGTATTGGTGCTGTTGGAGATCTTGCCGGTAAAGCGTTTTCAGCCGCGAAGAATAAAATAACATCATTAGTGAGACGAAAAAAGAAACCGTTACCGTCTACAGCAGAAATGCCTGCAAGTGTTAGTAAAATAATAAATAACGCAGTAGATGAAAAATTAGCGTCGATGGCTTTAACCCCCGACCCAAATATGATAGCGGGAAGTGGCTTTAAAAAACTACGTCGATGAAAATGGACAATCGTTTACGTTGAAAATCCGTAGGATTTCACGATTTAGACTCTGATAAATAGAATAAAATGTTCAAAAAGTCACGTGATCCAGCATTTGATATAGACGCCCCAGTTGGCAAGGATGATTCTGTACGCGATTATCAATATTACGCCTATCATGCCATAGACTCAAATAGTCGAGCAAGAATTGATCTTCAAGTCCATGTTACCAGTAAATACTTTTTGCCCTGTGAAGCGTTTATTGAAATCGAAGGAGAAATTGTAACAGCTGCTGAGACTCCTACTGTACCAGCACCGTATCCAGCTGGTACTCAAGTCGGGTTTGTCAATAATGGTATTATGGCGTTATTTGAGAGTGCAAAATATCTCATTGATGGAAAAGAAATTGAGTCCATAGATCGCGATGTTGATGTGGCTACAACAATCATAGGGTTAGCGAGATATTCTGATGATTATACAAGATCAGCAGGACCTTCTATGATGTTTGCAAAAGATGTTAAAAATACCGCTGGAGGAAATCAATTTATTGTAAGACGACCAAAAAAACGTGATAATAGTGATGCTGATGTCGAAGATATGATTATAAACAACGATGCTAATTTCAATCTAGGAGCTGTAACACGTATTTCAATGTTGGAAGGGCGGCGTAAATCATTTTCATGCGCGATTCCACTGCATCACATATTTGGATTCTGTAGAAACGTCAGAAAAGTTATTTATGGAGCGAAGCATACAGTATCGCTTGTACGAAAGAGTGATGATAATGACGCAATTTGGAGGATTCCAGCAAACCCGGCTGCAGATCATGTAAATGATGATGCCGGTAAAGTCAATTTAACAAAAATATCATTGTGGATGCCAGTGTTGACTCCAGCAATTACCAAAGAAGAACGATTACTATCATTTATGGACCAGGGGAGAAAGTCGTTGTTGTGTTGGTTATCAGTGAGTACAGATGTGAAACAATCAAATATCAACGGGTTACTCACGTGGAATCTAGCATCAAAACAAGGTGTTGCTGCGCCACGTCATATATTTATTGCGTTACAAGATAACACACGAGTTGGCAATCAACTCTCCAGCCATATGATATTTGATCAGTTAGGTGTGAAAGACGTCTCACTGAGAATAAACGGCCAGCAGGAACCATCTGAAGATATACAACTTAATTACACAGAAAATCATATTGCACGTGTGTATCATAGATTGTTGTCATTTATGGCACGTGATCAAAATGTGGATACTGGTTTGCAAATATCACAATTGGATTTTAAAAATCTGTATCCAATCTATTACTTTTCATTGGAACATCTTGATTTAACAAGACAATCTGTTGTTGATATACATTTTAGAGCTAATGTGAGCCGTGGTGCTATTGCTAATTATAGAGCGGTTGCTGTCATTCTCAGTGATAAATCAATGCTACTTGAAGGTGTTTGAGGAAGAATGAGAGTGGTAGATGCCCCAGTAGAAAATCTTTGATTGATTTTCTCGATTTTTCATTGAAATTGTAAACGATTTAGAATCAATCTATTATGTATAACATGTCATATAGTGTTATTAGTGTTGCGTTAACTCCTGGTCAAATCAAAAAATTGCAATCAGAATCGGCTAAAAAATGTGGAACCACAATCACGTTGAAACCTAATCAAATGACTGGTGGTGCAAATAAATTATCGCTGACAACTCGTCAAATAAAACATTTCAATGATGCACTTGTAGCAAAAGAAGGTGTCCAGATAACCCTTTCTGCGGCTGCTATCAAAAATATGATTAAAACAGGCGGTATATTTCCATTGTTAGCTGCAATACCAGCATTGATTGCAGCAGCAGCCCCAGCAGTGGCTAAAGCAGCGGCGTTAGGAGCCGTTGGTACTGCAGCAGGAATGGCACTAAAAAAGGCAACTGGACAAGGATATAAAAAAAAGGGAAAGGGTCTAAGACTACCAGGAACCCCGTATTCATGGTACAGCGGAAAAGGTCTAAGACTACCAGGAACCCCGTATTCATGGTACAGCGGGAGATCCGTTCACGGATCAGGCCTGAGACTAGGACCGGTTTATTAATTGAGGAACCTATGGTTCCCAAATCTTCGATGATTCCAATGTCCAATTTTGATTTAATGGATGCTGCTAAAAAACTTGCGATTAAAAATTTCAGAGGTGTTTTTATGAAAGATCAATTACCACATCAACCAAACAACACTGAAACCGGAATCATTAATTTAGATAACAGCACAGGACCGGGAACTCACTGGGTTGCATACGCTATTGATCCACGTGGGATTGTCTATTTTGATTCATATGGATTAGCCCCGCCAAAAGAGTTTATGCGTTATATAAAAAAAATTTCAATGAAGACTTGGTATTCTACGCTACCAACACAACAAATCAATGACCCACCAATATGCGGCAGTGAAGTATTAAATGTTCTTAACGCTATTTCAGCATCTAGAAAACCACCTCATATTGTCGTAAATGAATACACTAGTAGTAGCTGGAAATCGAAACGATTTTAAAGAGAGAAAGAGTTTTACAATAACATGATTGATATTTGGGGAAGACCTCTGAAACCCAAACCCGATGACACTGCAACCGGTGATATAAAAAAAAAAATTAAAGATGAAATCGCTGAGACGTTGAATTTAACAAGTGTTGACCCGAATGAAATAGTTGTATTTCAGGACAAACAGGGTAAATTGAAAACCAGTGATGTGTCGTTGGATGATATTTTAGTTAAACAACGACACGCAATCGAGAATACTATCACGTTATTTTCGGATCAGGGTAAACTCAAACCGGGTGTACTTTTTCCGACGATTACAGATCGATTTAAAACTCTCAACGATGAATTAAAAAGTTCTGTGTTGGAACTAGCAACACTTCAATCTAAAACCGAAGAACACATAAAACAGTTTACCGCATTTCGTAGAAATATCATTGATAAATTTATTGGAACTACATTCGATAAAATTGAACTAAAACTCCCTGATATTAAAAAATCCATCGATGAGACGAAAATCTTCACCGAGGCCATCAAAAATGATTTTTCGAGGATGATAACAGTTATTGAAAAAACAAAAATTCCTCATGAGAAAACCAACAATGTAGTATACACAATCCAACACGGATCATTTGAATGGACACCTACAAACAACAAATTAGATATCACTGCAACCGTTAAGGGTATTTATCGATTAACAATAGTGAGAACGACTCAATTTAATATTTCATCGTCGAGTTCATCCGCGGTCAATAATACGATTTCAACTATCATCGACAAGGATACAACTGAACAGTTCACGTTAATAGCTACTGATAAAAATTTGGTTAGGGTTTCAACAACATGGTATGTGGAATTCGTAGCAGATTTAAGTTGAAAATTGAAATCGTAATTGAAAACGCTAGCGTTTTTAAAATAAAAAATGATTTCATCATCGCAATATCGTTATGATCAGGTCAGAGAATTTCAAACTAGACTCAAAACCCTGTCTGAGGAGTATGCAATGAAAATTAAAAAATATCGCAGGAGAATTACCGCAATTGATGTTACCGTGTATTCAGTGAGTGGTGTAATCACCGGAGCTGGTATTATACTGTCTTCAGTGACAATGATGGCTCCGATAGCTGTTCCAATTTGCATTTCTGCGGCAACAACAATCGCTGGAATTATTTCAATAATCACAAAAAAAATATCATCATGCAGCCAACGGAAACTACAAGACTACATAATTCAATTTCATGTTGTGTCCACTGCATGCTCGCAATTATCCTCATTGATATCGTCATCTCTCGATGATACAATTATATCAGAGAGTGAGTTTTCAGCGATGGTAGATATATATGATTCTGCGATGTCAAAATTAGAAATACAAAAACATGAGTATAATAACAATGACAACACCGATGGAATTGGAGAACACAAACCCAAAAACCAGAATGATCTCAATAACCTCAACGATATCAGATAGTGAGTTCTCAGTGATGGTACGTGTCTATGATTCCGCAGTATCAAAATTAGAAATACATCATGAGTATAATAACAATGACAACACCGATGGAATTACTTCAACAAATAGTGGAGAACACGAACCCAGTACAAACCAGCATGATCTCAATAAATCCAGAATTCAGTGTGAATTTCCCCTCTCCGGTCCCAGTGAAGGAGATAGCGCTAGCAAAATTACGAGTGTATCACAGTTGGCCTAATATCAGATCAAAATCATTTGGTGGTCAACAACCCAATAATTCCCTGGTATTTGCAAATAAGAATAAAGACGACGGTACCCCAGACTGGAATGTTGTTTCCATACCAACCGGATCATACCAAATTAAACAAATCAATAATGAATTCGCGCGTAGAATAAAATCGATTACTGGAAAAGAGTCAAAAATAGCTATAACAGTTCATGAGCCAACACTATCATCTGCCATTGAAATAAGCACAGAGGGTTATGTTGTAGATATCTATCAGAGTTCTATAAGGACCGTACTAGGATGGCCTGAAATCCCACCCCGGGAAAAAACCGTTAAATTACCAGAACCACAAAAAACTGATTATATCACCGACAGGATAAAATCTGATAATCCAGTAAAAAGCTATAGCGATTATGACAAATTGTATTTTTTTATTGAATTGGTAGATCCTCCCACTAAGAAAATCTACCACTATCTTCGACCGGATGACATCACTGTAAATTTCGGAGCGATGAATAGCGATATTTCGTTGTTGTTTATATCCCTTAGATCCGGCACTCTCACCCGAGATGAATTTATCAGCGTTGTAGAAACATGTAACAAAATCATCAATGACATGGAAACATTTAATGCACAAATCATTCAAGAGGTATTAGGTGACAGTAATCCTAAAACAAGAGATTTATTTGCAACAGACTATAAGATCCGCATAGAAGATATTCCAACATTCAAACTACCAGGATATAACGTACCACAACTAACAAAACATCTCAGTGACACCATCGATGAAGGTTTCAAAAAAATCCATGACAAATGGAAAAAAGCAACATCACAACCACAAACAACTATCCTGACACACAATAATGACCCAGATGGTGGCGGCAGGCATATTGCTCCGTTCAATGTGAATATTTCATCGGTGATAGCGATCAATTTAGTATGTGATGTTATTGAGGGAAGTTATCAAATAAATTTAGAACGATCAAATCAAGCTCAGCAAGGATATATTTTGTATTCATTTGCACCAACAGCCCCTCCAGGATTTTTAATAATTGAGTCCCCGGTGAATCCAGTCTATATGCGATGTCATAATAATTCATTAACCAGAATTAATTTCAAACTCACTGACCAGTCTAATAATCTGATTGATCTACAAGGTGAGGTTTTACAAATTAGTCTGTTTGTGAAATCCTAAGGATTTTCATCCTATGACCCTAGGACCGGACTGGATCAAATATTCGGTTGAAGACGAATGGAGGCTTAGTCATTTTTTTGATTTCATTGATTTCATTGATTTTTCATTATTATTTTTTGCCTGATTTCATTGATTTTTCATTGATTTTTTTGCCTGATTTCATTGATTTTTTTGCCTGATTTCATTGATTTTTGCCTGATTTCATTGTTTTAAGCCTGATTTCATTGAAAACTTGTTTAAAAATGTTGTCCGGCTCACCCTCTCTGCTGCTTTAGCCAAGAAAGTTGAGCAAGATTATCAAAATCTCAAGCAAATTATATTAATTGAAGAGTTCAAAAACTGTGTCCATAATGATGTTAAAACTTATCTTGATGAGCATCAGATTGAAACCTTGGAAAATGCTGCTCGAGCTGCTGACGAATATTCTTTGACACATAAAGTTCCTTTTGTTAACAAGACTTCTACTCAACAATTTTCTGGCAGAAAAGAATTTCCGCCTAATTCAAGCCCTTCTAAAACTCAAACTAACACAACTTTCAAAAATCAGACTTCAGAGAAGTTTGATTCTAGATCCTTGTCTCTTCCGACGTGTAACTTTTGCAAGAAAAAAGGACACGTTATTTCTGATTGCTACAAATTGAAAAATAGGCAACAGAATCAAGATAGACCAGTTCCAAATGCTCTTATTTACAAGAGGTCAAGATCACAGTCATGTATTGAAAGCAATACATTTGTTGGGTCTAATAAATCCCAGTCTGATTGTGATATGGAGAATTATGAACCATTCATATCGAAGGGTTCTGTATCACTTTTGGGTGATTCAGCCAATCCCACCCCTATTAAAATTTTAAGGGACACAGGAGCTTCTCAGAGTCTTTTATTATCAGGTACTTTGCCTTTTTCTGAGAAGTCTTCTTCTAATGAAAGTGTTCTTATTCAGGGAGTAGAGTGCGGCTTTGTTAATGTTCCTCTCCATTGTGTAAATTTGTCATCAGACTTAGTGTCAGGACCTGTGACAATCGGAACAGTCTCGGTTTTACCTGTTGAGGGAATAGATTTATTGCTAGGCAACGACTTAGCTGGGGACAATGTTGTGGTTAATCCACTTGTAACTGACAAGCCTAATTTGGATCAGAAAGTTGATCCAATTGAAAAAGAAATCCCTGATATATTTCAAGCTTGTACAGTTACTAGAGCTATGGTAAAGAAAGCTCTTGAGAATGAAGTTGAAAAGGGCAGTATTCCCTTTGTTGACAAATGCATGGGTCAGGCTTATGTTGTTGAGGGTAGTAATCCCTTATCTGATACCTGCGTGAGTCAGGCTTATGTTGAAAAAGCCAGTATACCTTCAACTGACGCTTGTAAAGGTCAGGTTTTTGATGAGGTCACTTTTACTCTTGGTTTAGATCAATCAGAAAGTATTGATCATAGTGATCCTCTTTTGACAACTCATTCTCTTTATTTTAATCAGGGTGATGATTTTGAGAGTGATGTTACAGAAGGCAGCATTCCTTCAACTGGCACTTGTATAGGTCAGGTTTTTGATGAGATCACTTTTACTCTCGGTTTAGATCAATCAGAAGGTATTGATCATAGTGATCATCTTTTAATAACTCATTCTCTTAATCAGGGTGATAAACGACAGTCACTTGTCATTGAACAGGAAAAAGATCCTGAGATCTCCTGTTTGTTTCAAAGGGTCATAAATGAGACTGAAGTTATTGAAGTTCCTGTCTGTTATTTCATTAAAAATGGAATTCTTATGAGAAAATGGAGACCTCCCGAGGTACAGGCTGGTGATGGATGGTCAGTGAACTATCAAATAGTAGTTCCAAAACCATACAGACAGGAAATACTTAATCTGGCCCATGAAACTCCTTTGGTTGGTCATTTAGGGATTAATAAAATGTATCACAAGATTTTGACTCACTTCTATTGGCCAGAAATCAAAAGTGATGTTGTCAAATATTGTAGATCTTGTCATGCTTGTCAAATGGTAGGAAAACCCAATCAGAAGATATGTAAGGCTCATCTGCAACCTATTCCTACGTTTGATGAAACATTCAGTGGAATTATGGTAGATTGTGTGGATTCCTTATCTAAGACCAAGTCAAGTAATCAATTAAAGTTAAAAATGAAGCTAAGGTTTGAAAGAAATACAAGGGAGAGAACTTTTGAGTCTGATAATGGAGTTGTGTTACTCTTATTCATTCTTACTTTACTTCAAATTAGATATTACGGCCCTTACAAAGTTAAGAAGAAAATGAATTAGTTAAATTATAGTATTAGTGCTCCTGGGATCTAAATTAATTATAGGATACCAGTGTATTGAAAGAAATAGCCATGTTAAATATGTAATTAATTTATTACCTGTCCTACTCGGTGAAGAAATATCGTTGGATTCTACTGATATTGGAGCGACGAATTGTTGGAATTCAGAAATTATAAACAAATCTGGACCAGAAACTTTCACAGTTGCAAGTGCAAGAAAGAAATGAATTGAAAGTTATTATTATATGAGCATTTATGTCCAGATATTCTTACGAGGACAAACAAAAATTTTCATGACGTTGAGATTGAGAATTCCATGCTGGACGAGTCCACTCAAACAGGAATACTTGAACAAGGAAATTCAGTATTTGCTGAAGAATGATTTTATCAAGCCCAGTAAAAGTGATTGGAGTTCACCATGCATACTTGTTTCAAAGCCAGATAAAACTTTCCGTATGTGTATTGATTATAGGAAGGTGAACAGAGTGACAAAAACAGATTCATTCCCATTAACAAGAAGTGACTATTCTATTGATAAAATTGGGAATGCCAAGTACGTCACCAAATTCTGACCTTCTGAAAGGATTTTGGCCGATTCCACTACGGAAAGAGCAAAGGAAAACTCAACATTGCGACTCCAAAAAGGACTCTACCAATATAAAGAAAGTCCATTTCAACGTCTCATAAAAATGTTCATCTCTGGTCTAGAGATTTGTGACGTCATCATCTATAACGACACCTGGAGAGAACATCTAGCAACAATTAGAAAATTCTTTGACAGACTCACTAATACGTGTCTGACTGTTAATTTATTTAAAAGTGAGTTCTGCCTTGCTAGAGTGTTTTTTTTTAGGACATTCTGTGGGACATGGACAAGTTAAAAATTTGAGGCTATTTCTTGATAAAATAATTGTAAACACTCTTTCCCATGTATAATTCATTATATTGTGTAATTTTTAATCTCAGATGTAAATTGGTTTGTGATAAAAAGAAAGTTTTATCATATAAACCTTTCTTTTTATTTTATGGGGGAAGGTGTTACGGCTATTGGATTTAATTTTATTTATTTTTAGTTATTAAGTCCAAATTTGTCATTTAGGGTTTATTATTATTTAAATGGGAAATTTTCTAGAAAATTCACTTGACCTGGACTTTTCTGGTAAACAGGCTGACCTTGGCTTGGTTACCTCAATATCTGACCTTGCTTTAGACATTGTCAACAAGTCTTCAATTCTATTGGTTGGTTTCGGGGACAGCATTTTATTAGTGGCTGATTTATTCTTCTAGTTCATTCTTTAAGCATGTGACTTGGTGAAGGTAGCTCTTTCCATGACGTTCCAGACTCACATGATTCCTCTTGTTTACTTCAGAAAAACAATATATATAGCTGTGTTTTAGAAGCTAACTTTAGTAGTAGAATATAAATTGGGCTTATTTTAAAGAAGTTGTGTATTTTCTGTTTTGAGTTTAATATCTTATTTTGGACTTTGTGTCAATTCGTTGGAAAAGAAGAATTATCTGGAAAAAGGACATATGTTTCATAATTTCATCTGGATGATTTAAAAACAAGAACTGTACCACGTGACATTGTCAGCCATTTTGGATTACATCGTCAAGATTCGAACCTGGAACTATTAGAACATTTATTTATCAGGACTTGAAATTCCATTAGTGGATTATTTTGTGAATTCTATATTTGTTGGATTTGATACTCTAAAACCGTAAGTTTATTTATTTTATGAAAATAATTGTACTTAATAAAATCATTGTTAAAGTTATACAAGCTTGTTAGTTTTCACTCTTTCTGTGTTGCTGCTTATTCGAGCCTAAGCACGTAACACTATGGTATTTTTTTCTTGGTCGTGATTATTTTAGCATGAGTTATATGTATATTGTATTGTTTTTTATATGTCATCATATTAGTTTTAACCAAACTTAAATGATACATGATTTTTTCAGACCGAATTTAAACTTGCTCTTAAAATGTTTCAAAATCACTAAACATCACTTTACTTTATTATTCAAAATCATAACCACCCACCTTTTCGATCTCAATACATAACATGGTACTGCATCTATGATAGAAAATCAGATGTTCTATATTGTTTTCTGTTTCGTGACATAACTATTTCTATCATCTGATTTTTGGTAAATTAAAACAAACAAACACAACATAGACACTAATAACAACATGAAGAAACCAGAAGCAGCGATCCACAACATACAGAGTCAGAGTGGATGCAATTATGGTATAGTAAGGGCCTATATCACACAAGTCTGACGTTTTATCAATAGAAAATGGCAAAAATTTGTGAAAGCATGAAATAACCATATCTGTACTAAAAAAATAATATATATATATATATATATATATATATATATATATATATAAAAGGTTATTTAGTGTAACGATGTTGATTTTTAAAATATTTTATTGATTAAAACATCCGACTCCTGTGACTATACCTATGGCTAGTCAGCTTCCGTTAAAATCAAACTAGTGACCAAATTCTCCAATAATATAATTACTCAGTAAGTTGTGTATATAGTGTAAGAGATTAAATAATTTACAAATATAATGTTCTAAAAGCAGAAAACAATGTTGATAAGAGGTTGATAAGAGGTTGATAAGAGGTTAATTAACTCTCTAATTAACTAACTTTATCTTTCTTTCAGAAAAGTACCAAAAACACAGAGGATGAAGTATGTAGGTTAAGAAAGAAAATTTGAAAACTGGCGGATTCTATGGCCAAAGATGGAATAGACATTAAATAGTGACTGCTGCAGCAATGTTAAAGATTCAAACAGTAATTGGATGGAACAGCTCAAGTTGCAGACAGACATTCAGTAGTGACAATGGACAGGATTTTATTAAATTATTGGCTCTGAAGATCTTAGTTATATGACAAGTCAATCTCTGGTGAAAAGATCAGTACAGTCAGGAGGAACCCCAAGGACAGACCATTGATGATAAAGTTAAATATGCTTCTACAGTTGATTGAACACATATGCCCCAATATCTTTT
Organism: Unio delphinus; assembly: GCA_029339505.1. Classification (NCBI taxonomy): domain Eukaryota; kingdom Metazoa; phylum Mollusca; class Bivalvia; order Unionida; family Unionidae; genus Unio; species Unio delphinus. The sequence continues at coordinate 3,133,504 of JAQISU010000242.1, forward strand.
GAAATATTTTCAGAGAAAAATTTAAAACATATAAAAAGTGTTGCAAAGAGTGAAAAAGGGAGATTATCGCTTGTCAATTTACATGCTCTTTGTTGCAAATTTAATATTTATTTGAAAGTAAATACCGTTTTTAACATAATATGTTACATTATATACAGTTTTAAAACCCCACATCTAATGTTATTTTATGATTCAGAATGAAATGTTGCAATAGGTATTTGTGAGTTTGTTCAATAATCAAATTTTCTAAAGGAACTCCATCATGAACAGTCATGAGAAATTTTGTTCATGCACTTCATGAAATGTGTGTGTGTGTGTGATCTAGATTTTTAACACAGCTTTAATAATTTTTCAGTCATATCACTATGATGTCTGCAGTGTGGCAGTTTAAAGTGATGTCTAACACTGGGGCATCATGCCACAAACATGTAGTGTGATGTTTCACCCAGTCACATTATCCTGACACCTGGAGACTGACCAGTCCTAACACTAACATCTTATTACTGTGCGCCTAGCAACCAACAATGTCTCAAATATTTGAGTCAAGTATCAAACAAGTACAAACCCATGTCTTTGCTTGAAACCTAATATTTTCAAGTGTCTGACCATTATTGTATCAAGCCTTCATCATGTAACAACACAAAGTCTGCTGTCTCTTCAAAATGTTCTACACTGACGCAAGAAACAAAATAGACAAAAGAAAATTGAAAGTTAATGCATGCCTGATGTTTACAGCATATAAATGCACAATGATCTGCATCTACTTGGCTAAAGGATGAGTAAGTAGTCAAGTTTACCTTGACAGTTTACCAGGACATCGTTATGATTGGAAAATAAAATGAAGTTATATAGGTGACACTATTTAAGATATTCTTAAATATATATCCAAAAACTGTATTTGTTAAAAATCCATATATACACTTGCATATTACTATGCTCACAAGCCAGTACAGAAAAAATCCATGTCCTGACCTTGACCCCTGACTTGACCACAAGGTCAACAGCATTTTATTTAATTTCTTGTTCAACAGATTTGCTGGTAAGTCATATTTAAAAAAGTAAAAGCTAATGGGTCCTTTAAAAAAAAAAACATTTTGGGCCTACAACCATTTAATTTCTTCAAGCTGTATTGTATATGAGGAAGAGTTAAGCTTAGGTCAGATGTTAGTATGGCCTTGGGCTGTTATCATAGGAATTACCTTGTTCTCTAGGAGACACATGGATATTACTGTCTTTATTGGCATCATTTTCCTCCATGTTGAATTTCTCACAAGACCAGGCCAGTGTGGAGATTTCCATTCCATCATGAATAGTGACCTGAGATACCATGGCCCCAGTAGAGTTCATCACAATTATTTGGCCATCTGTTGTGCCAAACATTACCTGAGGAATGAATCATAATCCTTCAACATTCTAGCACAGAATATATACTACCAGCATCAAACATTACTACACTCAATCAAAACTGCAGATGGAAGATTTTTTATATTCACTGCTTTGCAGATATGTTTTAAGCTTCATTTTGGTAGCAACTTTGTTTTATTTATTTGCCATTTTTGGGAACAATGTTAATGAAAAAAATTAAGGGATGATTAACTGAAAATGTGATTTTGCTGTCTAACAGAATAACAAAATGTTAGTAGATACAGATGACTTTTTTGTTTTCTTTATACCATTAAAATATTGGTTTTAATTTTTTTAAAACAAAACTGCCTTTTTTGAAAATAAAAGTTTTATTATTGTAGTACAATGTTTTTCCTATCAAATGAGTCAATCAATCATTTGTTACACTCAAAGAAATAATAAATTAACTAAATATAGTATAACATCTGTGATCATTTTTTAAAATCGAAATCCAATTCCACACCACTATCACAGTTAAAGACTCCAAACTATTAAACAATACCCATGGTCTAAGCATGACATCATGTGGAAAATTATCTGATTATTTGTATACTGCCACCAATTAACAGACAATTCTGATTGCTCATGAAATTATAACTGAATCCTGGCAGTAACGTGGTATAAAAACTGATCACATACAAAATATTTTATCACTAGATTGGTCATTGTTAGCTGAATTATAAGCATGCTGTTGCATAAAACATTATAATGTAGCCTATATGTGTCATAAATAATGCAAATCTTTGGCATTATTTTTAAAAAAGGATAGAACTTCCAACTTGTGTCCATGAACTTAATAAATAAAACACAACCTTGCTATCTCCTTTTGACCATTTAATATCTGATGTACACTTACTAAATATCATGCCAAGTTAGTTTCACTAAAATCTGTCTTGAATTTCATACACGAGGCATACTGATGTACAATTCTCAAAACTTAATAAAGCGCTAAACAGATTATACCTTGTACCAAGTCTCTAATATAAACATTTTAATATATAAAATGGCCAACAAAAAAATGGAAAACCATTAAGTTTGTTATTATGTGACTGACAGAACAGAGATACTCAGCAAGCTCACCTTATGGTCATCTGGTGACCACACACCACAGGTGATGCTTGTTCCATCCAGGTTCAACATGGATGACCAAAACCGCTGTCCTGCCACAGACCCCACAAGGACAAAACCATCACAGTAACAGATCAGTGCCATACGTCCATCATGAGACCATGCAAAATCTGTCACCTGAAAATATGATCCAAACATCGCATAAGAAAAAAAGAACAATTTCATTCTCACAAAGAGAACTCTGGATAGATGCCATTTCAGCTATAAGAAAGACAGAAGAAAAAAGGACCAAGCTTTAAAGCACGATGTAATCAAAGTATCGTTATTACTAATGCATGGATTAGCTATACCGATACGAATTTTGTGTTAAATAATGTAATCTCCCAAAGTCAGATGTAACATCAACTAAATCTAAACCAGTCAGATGTAACAACTAAAACTAAACCAGTCAAATGTAACTTTAACTAAAACTAAACCAGTCAAATGTAACATTAACTAAAATTAAACCAGTCAAATGTAACATCAACTAAAACTAAACCAGTCAGATGTAACATTAACTAAATCTAAACCAGTCACATGTAACATCAACTAAATCTAAACCAGTCACATGTAACATCATGTAAATCTAAACCAGTCACATGTAACATCATGTAAATCTAAACCAGTCACATGTGACATCAGCTAAATTTGAACCAGTCAGATATAATATCAACTAAATCTAAATCAGATGTAACATCAATTAAATCTAAATCAGTTAGATGTAACATCAATTAAATCTAAATCAGTTAGATGTAACATCAATTAAATCTAAATCAGTTAGATGTAACATCAATTAAATCTAAATCAGTTAGGTGTAACATCAATTAAATCTAAATCATTTAGATGTAACATCAATTAAATCTAAATCAGTTAGGTGTAACATCAATTAAATCTAAATCAGTTAGATGTAACATCAATTAAATCTAAATCAGTTAGGTGTAACATCAATTAAATCTAAATCATTTAGATGTAACATCAATTAAATCTAAATCAGTTAGATGTAACATCAATTAAATCTAAATCAGTTAGATGTAACATCAATTAAATCTAAATCAGTTAGATGTAACATCAATTAAATCTAAATCAGTTAGATGTAACATCAATTAAATCTAAATCAGTTAGATGTAACATCAATTAAATCTAAATCATTTAGATGTAACATCAATTAAATCTAAATCAGTTAGATGTAACATCAATTAAATCTAAATCATTTAGATGTAACATCAATTAAATCTAAATCAGTTAGGTGTAACATCAGCTATATATAACGCCTCTAAATAATATTGTCGGATGCTTGAAATTAAGCTCATTAGGACTCCAATATTCAGTTTCAATTTGATGCAAAACTAAAGTCCAGGGAATTGTTCTTATTTTAAAAAATTCAAGCTTTTGGAAAAAGTGCTAGTGTTGGCAATGTAAGATATGGGATTTTTTTTTTGCCTTAATATGCATGAACTTCAATCATGATCATACTCAATTAGGATCTTGATGACTCAAATGTATTTACAAATTTGAACAAAATCCAATCAAATATACATTTTTTATTTTGCTAACAACCTCAAAAAGATGCAAGATGATTTTATAAATATGCATAATAAAAATCATCCAGCATTTTAACGATAATAGTCTATTTACCATTTACCAACTCTGAATACAAATACATGTAGGTGAGAATCTGAATACAAATACATGTAGGTGAGAAATAAAGTTTCTCTGATGGTAAAAAGCCCAGTCATTCATCATTCACCTGAATCTGAATAGACCTTGCTAAAACAAATATTATATATATATATATATATATATATATATATATATATATATATATATATATATATATATATATATATTTATATGCAATAAGAATAAGCTGAAAATGAACAGTGCAAAACTAGTTATCTAACTAACCTGAGCACTTTTGACTCATAATGAGTCTTTTTCAAAGACAATTATAAAACATTGTATTTGCAAAACAGTACATACTATAGTGGTTTTGTTCATTGTCAGTTTGTTGACTTTATCGTGCTTTGTATCTTATATGTTTTCAGCATGTTTTTATGTTTTCCAATTTCATTGTTTTTGTCATTTGTTTTTCTGTAGTGTAGTCATATCATTATTGATGGTGTAAAGCGCTTAGAGCTTCGAAAGATTAGGCGCTATACAAAATCCTCATTATTATTATTATTATTATTATTATTATTATTATTATTATTATTATTATTATCATCTTAATCTCTAACACACATGATCCCTTGCTGGATCCAGTGCACTTGAAATGATCAACTCATTATGACTCATTTATCTTGCTCATGGTTGTACTTGTTCAAAACATGGATGATTTCCAACTCTTAATCAAATCTGATCAAAACTAGGTCAGAAAAAGTCTTTAGTCACAGCCATTATATGCAAAACTTTCTTTAGTATTCAATGAAGAAATGCAAAAATAAGATGTGACAAGGATGCTGTCAAAATAGCTAGTATCTATTAGCTTAATATGCCATTATGACTGTCAATCTTGCTGTTAAACATTAGCACTAATAACTAGTATTAAAAAAAAACATATTCCAAATATTCAGACAAGCAGATGTCTGCATAATAACCGAAGACAAGAAATAAATCTTTGTACAAATTAATCTGCAAGGGAATTGACATGCACTTTATCATATCAAATTGTTTCTGAACTTCAAAACATCAAATCAAATAAACGTTTGTTCTTCCCAACAGTAAGTCAATGATTACTAAAATCATTCTCAAGAGTATTTATGATGCCAAGAAAAATGTTCACTATCTATATTTACAGTATTATTTGCAATATGTGGTAAAACCTGTACATGTTGATTAAGGTTCTTGATGCAGACTGACTGATGAGGATTCTCCAGGTTCCAGCTTAGCTTTGTCTTCTCTCTGTGCAAACTACATATTAGATACCACATATACTCATTTATAAGTAGAGTCAAAGTGCAAACAACAAAGATTCTGATCTGCTGCAGCAATAAGCATAATATGCCTGCAGATCAGGTTCTAAATTGTTTGTTCACTGATTATTCATAACAAACTGCAGAGAGCCAGATCTGTTGACCCATTATGTGATGTCAGATCTGTTGATTCATTATGTGATATCAGATCTGTTGACCCATCATGTGATGTCAGATCTGTTGACCCATTATGTGATGTCAGATCTGTTGACCCATCATGTGATGTCAGATCTGTTGACCCATTATGTGATGTCAGATCTGTTGACCCATCATGTGATGTCAGATCTGTTGACCCATCATGTGATGTCAGATCTGTTGACCCATTATGTGATGTCAGATCTGTTGACCCATTATGTGATTCAGATCTGTTGACCCATCATGTGATGTCAGATCTGTTGACCCATTATGTGATGTCAGATCTGGGTCTGTTCAGTTGCAGCTGGACTGACATCTTTTAAACGAGTATATACAGTACATGTATTCTTAACATTATCTGGTATTTTGAAACTCTGAATATTTTTTGTCTTTTGTAATCAAGATACCACCAGACCTAATATAAGTTTGATAAATACTCGGACTTGAGTTTTCTTCCAAGCTATTACAGTATTTTTTGTTAACACCAGGACTTCAAGAATTGATGGATCTTCTACCCAGATATTTTTGCCAATCAGTATTGCTCTCACCCATGCTGCACAATAATCAATCTGACCTTTCCGCTCATAGACGAACATAAATGTAACCTACTGTATATACTTATTTGTAAGTCAAACTTTACAGAGTCATCACATAATGCATTGAAATATCACAGTATATGTTATCTGCAGTTCGATCTCACTTATAAGTGAGTATATAAGGTACAAAATGTTTTTCTAAATGGAATACGAAGAATATGATTTCCAGTTCACCAAGATTCCAATCTATCAAATTAAACATGAACTTTTTTGCACTAAAATTCATACTGCACAGCGGCACAAAGCCAAGCTCGAGGAAACAACTTTATCAACAATTTTTGCTATCACCAAATTTTTTACTGTGCTTCGATTTTTTTGCTGGCTTGCTTGTACAGGCATCTTATTGGTGAGAACTTGTATTATTACTGAAGGAAAGTTCTGCTGGAATCTGAGACACTGTCTGGAGCACCTCCTGTATGGTTGACCCTCTTCGAGGCCAACCACTGTCTTTACATCTGCCAATTAGTCTTCTTTTCTCAATCTCGCATTTGTGAAAATCACCTATAGTTACTGTAATTTCATTCATTGATTTTTACAATGTGATAATTCATGCAACAAAATCAAGTGAATTCAGTAAATCCTGTTTCAAGTATCTGTTTTGCTTTATCTTCTTCATCAGCATTATTTAACTCCATTAGTTTTTAGCACCTCCTTACACTGTCTTTTAAGTATTTCCTGTTTCTACTGCTTTTCATTTTTAAGATGTTTTGATTCATTTTTTTTCTTTATGTCCTGTAGATGCTTTGACAAGCTCAGCAATCAATGAATCTTTTTGTGTCATGCTTCTTCACATAGACTCACATCCAGCTGTTTCAACATCTAGATATGATTTAGGATATATCTTCATCTCCATCATTGTTATGTATATTTAATTTACATTCTTTGTTATTTTGTTTATTATTTCATTAAAATATTGTAATGTAACTATTGGACTTGACCATGTCAATAACTAAGTTCATTTCTGCTTGACCCAAATTAACTTTTGTTTATTTTATTCTGGGTAAACAAATAATACATGGCTAAAATATTCTATATGTAACTATGTGTATGGGTTTAAATTCAGTACAGTGTATTATTATTAATAGAAGAAAATATGTGTATTTTGATTAGGTATAGGCTTTGGAATTTATTTTATTTGAATGTATTTTACATACTCCAGGTTATGGTTTTTATTTTGTAAAAATCAGAATCATTCTAGAAGGTTATTTTCCATTAGGTAATAGTTTCTCTTTTAGAAAATGCTAATTGTGACCTGAGGTCAAGTAGAAAGCTATATAACTTATAAGCTTGTAACTAAACGTTTCTTTCAGTCATGCACCGTAAGATCTGTCCCATTGAAGTTGTATTATATGTTGTGCCAGCTGGGTTGAATTTCTTCAAATTATTGAACACAAGTTATTGTTTTTTCTGGAAATACAAAAGTGCTCTGATAAAATTCTTGGATAGAGACATTCACTGAATTTATAGTGAATTCACTATATGTTGTGCCAGCTGGGTTGAATTTCTTCAAATTATTGAACACAAGTTATTGTTTTTTCTGGAAATACAAAAGTGCTCTGATAAAATTCTTGGATAGAGACATTCACTGAATTTATAGTGAATTCACACCTGGAATTATATTATTGTGATTCAACAAAAAACTTATTGAAACATCAACACTCTATAAGCTATTACAGTATGAAAGTAGTGATGTCATGTGCTTTACTGTGCAATATATTCTCCAAAACTGTTTGGTTGTAAGCTACCCAATCAGATTTAAATGCAAACAAATTTAAATTCATTTTGTTATTACCAATTATCTTTTTAGATATAAAAATAAGGTAGATGAAAATCCTACTGATCCAAGACAGAATCTCCTGAATTCTAGATTGTCAATGTCTTCTCATATTAAAATCAAACCAGTTTCGATATTATGTACCACTGAAAAAATCACTTTACCACCCCTGCGAAATGGAGTTCTTGATATAATGAACAGTTCATGAATGTTATTAACTATTCTTGAACTGAACATGAAGTGTTCTTGAAATCATTTTTTGGCTGTTCTTGAACAGTTCATGAATAACTTTTAAGAACAGTTCAAGAACAATTATACACCACAAGAGTTTAAGGACTGTTCTTAAACGAGTTCTTGAACAGATCAAGAACAGAGTTAATGTACTAAAATGACTTTAATTAGTTCATAAAAACTCATGAATAGTTCTTGACAGAATTCTGGAACATGTCAAGAAGTTCAAGAACAAACAAAAGAATGGCAATTAAATTCATATAAAATAGCTGAAAGTTTTATGATAATATTTGGAAACAAATCATGAATAGTTTAATTGCACAAAAGTTGAAGCTGAATACAAATTAAAAATTCCAACAAATTTATGTTCATTTGATTTTCAATATACATGTAGCACCATTCAATGAAAGACTATTTTTGTCATAAACTTAACATTTAAAACTGCAAGCTCACTCCCTCTTTTCAATATTGCTTAGAATGCAATGTTCTATGCTATTATATAGCCAGAGGACATCTGAAAAAGACGACAACAGGAACAAGAATCTAATATGTAATTCTGTATGGCTAAGAGTTAGGAAAGAAACTAAACATTTTTACTTGAAGCTTCTGCTTTCTAATTTTTTTTTTTTTTTGATTATACAAAAAATATCTTTAAAGTAAGAATCACAGTACTGAATTACATTTGAATTTGCTTGAAATGAAGTGGTTCCAGTATTACCTCAACTTCTGATTTGCACACTGCTTTTCATTAAGCATCAATTGGGGTATTCCATAATTACAATGTAATAGATTGAAAAATAATAGTACATGTACAAACTTTGTGACACAATTCTAACGGATGCCCTCAGAAATTGTTTTGAAACATTTTAGATTAAAAAATGAATGTAGTGATGTTTTAGAAATAAATTCGACAATATAATTTTGGCATTCAGCGTTATTTGTATTTGTATTTCAACCACGGACTTATATTATTATTTGTAATTATCACACCCGAGTAAGGACAATGTCTGAACTGATCCCATTTTATTGGATTGAAAATTTTCTAAATTACTGCACACTTCATATTGGGAAACCAACACTTACTGACGTTGTGTACTTTATGCAAATGAAGCAGAATATTTTGTTTTAATGCCAAACATCTCTTGCAAATCAAACATTTATGTTTTCCTTCTCCTGTTTTTTTAGATTTATTTGTTTTGCTGCTGGAGCAGCCCTGTACAACTTCGTCTGCCATACAGATCAAAATGACGCTTTTATTGCATGGTTAAAATGCAGGTAATTTATATGATGTTTCTTCGTTACAGATGCATGATCTGTTGATATTTTGTAGGAATCGTTCACATTTATCATGATGTAATTTATATGATGTTTCGTCGTTACAGATGCATGACGTGTTGATATTTTATATGAATAGTTCGGTTATTACATTGATTTAGTAATGTACTTTTGAATTCTGAATTAGAATTTTCACCTTATATACGTAGGTAGGTTAATGGGTGTTGTAGAAAACCCGCTGTGTACATTTATGATTGGAAAGTGCTACATTAATTTTGAATTTATCATATTAGTGAATATTGATTGGGTGCTACAATTTATTGCCTCATTTTACGTAATGATTTACGGGAATATATGTGACTTCCCCAAATTCTGATGTTGATAATTAGCGGTATAGCTGTATTGATCTGAAGACTTGTGTAGTATTTGCTAGCCATATAAAGGTTATCACTGATAGTAAGATCTGATTGTTCGAACCAGAAAGACGGACGGACAATCTCAACTCTTAAAACCTAACGAGATACTTAGGGCGTTTTACCCTTTTCTTTTCAAAGGAAATAGTTTGTTTGGAGAGAGAGAAATGGCGAGGAGGTCGAGATCCAAAGGAGGAAAAGAATTTAGAAGTCAGAGTTTGTGAGAATCCCACGTTCATCCTGAGGGCAAGTTAAAGTCGTGACGCAAGCAGAAAACCGAGTCTACAAGCAGGTCATGTGAATTTACCAAGCGGTCCAATGTTAATGAACACTCGATTTCGTGATGAAATTTGCTATCAGCCATTAACGGCTACATTTGTCTATTTTATTAGTGTTTGAAATTTAATTAATGTATCAATTATTTTAAACTTCGGGTTTAGAGTGCTTCTGAACTAAGAGTATTCAAAAGGGAAGAAAATTGTAATTTACTGCGTCTTTCTTCTCTTGATTCTTTTGATTAAATTCTTTATTTATCTTTACGGGGGCTCGTGTGTTGTCTTTGTTCAAGATATTGTCTCAGATTGCCATATCCATTCTATAACCGGGCAAATCACACCGTAGAGGTCATTCTTTGGATAACGAGTATTAGCGGGAGACGGTTTCGGGTGTTGTTTTTCCAAGTTGCGCAATACCTCTGACCAGTGGGCTTGTGCAATATTGAACCAATAGCGCTTGATACCGACTACCCCGTTACATCTACTAAATACTCCTAAAAGACCCAGCGCATTATGTGCAAGCAGATTTTGGTCTGTTCAGTTTGCAGTTGAACTGGTGATATAATTAAGTACCGTATTTTCGCGCATATATCCCGCACACGCAGATAATCCGCACCCTCATATAGCCCGCGGGTTTTGGGGTTTTGTGTAAAAAATTGTTGGCATAACCCGCACCTTTGTATAACCCGCAACCATAGATATATTTATACAGCTACAATCGGAAATGAAATCAATTACAGGATCACGGGGCTTCGCTGATGTAGCAAATTGTGATTCTGTTTTCCGTTTTGGTGACAAAATATACCATCTAGTGATATTTGTGGCGACACCAATTTTGGCTGATAAAAACCGTATATACAGTCTTGCGTTCGGAGTAGAGAAAATCAAAGGCACCATGACAGGAAACAATGTACTGGAATATATTGTTAAAATAACAAGTCCTTGTCTCATACTGACAAACCACACTAACAGTGCACTGTTATATCATAATCCGCTAATGTTGATATCTGGCCTTATTACTTTATGCAACTGACTAGTTAAAATCCGAATCTGCAGAAGGCGGAAATGTAAAATGAGTACAGTCAAGCAGATGACACTAATTTAAAAACAAATACCAGATGGAAGAAGAAAAAATATGTTTGCTGACACTTCAAAGAGAACTGATTACCTTTGAAGCACTGATATATTCTAAACAAATAAAACAAATCTGTTTCAATGTTCTACAATTATCTGAAGTTGCCGCAGCAATAACAAACAGGTATTTGTTTGACCCTTCAACTGGAGCCTTTAGCGGCGCCATCATCAAAGTAAGCCGACGACCTTTGCTCAAAAAAAGTCAGCAAAAAACACGGTAGTGCTTGTGTGCGTAGGCTGTCTATAGGAGCTGTGCCTCAACTACAGGCTACATAAACACGGACATTTCTAAATAATCTTGTATTCTTGTGAAGTGTATTCTTGTGAAGTGTAGATTCGAGTTTAAATAATTTCTTTCTGTTTAATTTAAAAAATGCCGAAACGAAAGTCTTACACAGCCGACTTCAAGCTAACTGCCATTGCATATGCTGAAGTGCATGGCAATAGAGCCACAGGCAGAAAATTTGATATTGATGAGAGTAGCAAAACAAAACTAGAACAATATATGTTATGTAGTTACGTTTTTCAAACAATATATTGAAATATTATGTGTAAAAAAAAATAGTGATATAGCCCGCACCCTTATATAACCCGCACCCCCCCGCACGGGGTTTGTAAAATCTGGTATAACACGCGGGATATATGCGCGAAAATACGGTACATATGGTAATGCGACCTTGCTTGTAATGTTGGTCACTTTTAGGACTCTTACAAACATATTATCACATGAGAGCATACTTCAGTGATTTTTTGTCTCAAATACTCTAATTCTGCAACTATGTTAATAAATCTGTCTCAAATACTATCATTTTTGCCATACTATTCCATTGTCTGTCTCAAATACTAGTGTTTTGCCCCGCTACTAATGAGCTCCATCTCAAATACTACTATGTTTTGCCACTCTACTAATAGTATCTCAAATACTAGTGTTTTGCCACTCTATCAATAGTATCTCAAATACTAGTGTTTTGCCACTCTACTAATAGTATCTCAAATACTAGTGTTTTGCCACTCTATCAATAGTATCTCAAATACTAGTGTTTTGCCACTCTACTAATAGTATCTCAAAAACTAGTGTTTTGCCACTCTACTAATAGTATCTCAAATACTAGTGTTTTGCCACTCTACTAATAGTATCTCAAATACTAGTGTTTCGCCACTCTATCAATAGTATCTCAAATACTAGTGTTTTGCCACTCTACTAATAATTGTCTCAAATACCATTTTTCCTCCCCCCATGACCAATGGTTATATGATCCATACTACTGTTAGATGACCTATACTACTGTTAGATGACCCATACTATTGCTAGATGACCTATACTACTGTTAGATGACCCATACTACTGTTAGATGACCTATACTACTGTTAGATGACCCATACTATTGCTAGATGACCCATACTATTGCTAGATGACCTATACTACTGTTAGATGACCTATACTACTGTTAGATGACCCATACTACTGTTAGATGACCCATACTACTGTTAGATGACCCATACTACTGTTAGATGACCTATACTACTGTTAGATGACCTATACTACTGTTAGATGACCCATACTACTGTTAGATGACCTATACTATTGCTAGATGACCTATACTACTGTTAGATGACCCATACTACTGTTAGATGACCTATACTACTGTTAGATGACCCATACTATTGCTAGATGACCTATACTATTGTTAGATGACCAATACTACTGTTAGATGACCCATACTATTGCTAGATGACCCATACTATTGCTAGATGACCCATACTGCTGTTAGATGACCTATACTACTGTTAGATGACCCATACTATTGCTAGATGACCTATACTACTGTTAGATGACCCATACTACTGTTAGATGACCTATACTACTGTTAGATGACCTTAACTACTGTTAGATGACCCATACTATTGCTAGATGACCCATACTATTGCTAGATGACCCATACTACTGTTAGATGACCCATACTACTGTTAGATGACCCATACTACTGTTAGATGAGCCATACTGTTTTGCCACTCTACTAGTCATTCTGTAACTCAAACTTCTATGTTTTGCTATTCTTCTATTGATTTGGTCCCGAATACAACGGTTTTGATATTGAACTAAGGATTCTATGCATCAGATTTCTTCAGTTTTGCCTACTGCAATGTCCCTAATACTATTATGCCACTCTACAAGTGCTTTCGTTGCAAATACTATGTTTTATAACTTGACTAATGATTCTATTCCACATACTACTACACTTTTGCCACTTTACTAATAATTAAAGCTGTGTACCATGTAAAGTTTCATACCACAGTATTTCTGAATCTATCATATGTACCACAGTATTTCTGAATATATCATATGTAGTATTCCACAAATATATTAGGGACCAACAACTCAATGTTCTGGGAAAGAGTCTATCAACAGTTAGAAAATCCCCACCTTCTCCAAGTATTTGATGTGATGATGAAGAGGATTCGTTGATATATTAGCCAAAAATTTGGAGGATTGATGACCCAGGTGTTACCCTGTTTGGGTTATAGGGACAACAAATTCCTTTTCTTTTTTAAATGGCAAGAGACACCAGTTGTATAGGCTTTTATAAGAATGGGTCACAGTCACGCAATTAAAACTGGTTTCGTCTTATGTTCTTTACATAGATGCAGGTAGTCAATGCTTTGAGCAATATGTAACTTTAATCCAACAGGCTGTAGGGCTAATATGAGAAAAGAATTATTTTGTTCTGATTTATAGTATTAATGCCATATTATATCCATGATATCATTTTGAAAAAAAATAATAATTGTCTTGAAATAAAAGAAAAGAGGAAGTCACAGTCCTACCCTCACCCATGAAACTTAAATAGCCACCAATTTATAAAAGAAGAGTTTATGAAGTGCATGTTAACTGGTGACAGAAGAGTTTATGAAGTGCATGTTAACTGGTGACAGAAGAGTTTATGATGTGCATGTTAACTGGTGACAGAAGAGTTTATGATGTGCATATTTGACTGGTGACAGAAGAGTTTATGATGTGCATGTTAACTGGTGACAGAAGAGTTTATGATGTGCATATTTGACTGGTGACAGAAGAGTTTATGATGTGCATGTTAACTGGTGACAGAAGAGTTTATGAAGTGCATGTTAACTGGTGACAGAAGAGTTTATGAAGTGCATGTTAACTGGTGACAGAAGAGTTTATGATGTGCATGTTAACTGGTGACAGAAGAGTTTATGATGTGCATGTTAACTGGTGACAGAAGAGTTTATGATGTGCATGTTAACTGGTGACAGAAGAGTTTATGATGTGCATATTTGACTGGTGACAGAAGAGTTTATGATGTGCATGTTAACTGGTGACAGAAGAGTTTATGAAGTGCATGTTAACTGGTGACAGAAGAGTTTATGATGTGCATATTTGACTGGTGACAGAAGAGTTTATGATGTGCATGTTAACTGGTGACAGAAGAGTTTATGAAGTGCATGTTAACTGGTGACAGAAGAGTTTATGATGTGCATATTAACTGGTGACAGAAGAGTTTATGATGTGCATATTTAACTGGTGCATAGGCTGTAAGAGTTTATGATGTGCATATTTAACTGGTGTATAGGCTGCAATCTAAACGCTAACTAAAGTGGGATGATTCAGCTTCCGCTATAGCTGATACTGTCAAAAAGGCATCATGCTGACATTCAAATGCATACTGATAAAAATTGAACATGTTGACTAGCTAATCTACTGATATAATAGGGAGAAAACAATAAACAAACAACAATCTCAACAAAGAATTTTTTTAGCGGCCTGGAGAAAATTATGTGAATTTAATTCAGACAGCAAACAAAGGCAATCATGAAAATTGTAGGATAATTTGCAGCCTTACAAAGGAATACATATACTTAACACATTCACATATGCAAATAAATAACTAAGACATGACATGTCGTCTTTTGTGTTATTTTTAAAATCTGAAATTTTTCTGAAAGCTGTATTTGGCTGATGTTTCACAACTTTCCATTTGGCCACCATGTGAAACATGTGAATAAAGGATCACAAATATATAGACAAGATATATATGTGCTTTGTTCTGAGTGAGCAGAAAGAACGAGTCAGATAAGGATAGGAATATGATGATGTTGTAACACAGTATTACACGAGTTCCTTCCCTGACTCAGGACAAAACACATGGTTTTGTATTAAATGCATATCTCCTTGTTAGTCACACATTCTTTCTAATTGTAATAATGTATACTTTTACAAAAATGAATTAGGCATTTGGCACTTAATGAATGATTTTGTACAACCTCTGAAAAGTCACTATATGATGTACATAAATGGGACTAGACCTTGATATATACTGTGCAATTATGTAATCAGTTTGTTTGCAATGCTAAGATGACAATTTAGTCTTTAGCTTTAAATGTTTGAAAAATGTTGAAATTAGATATACGATTTGACTTCAACTGCAGTCAGGGTCATAATACTTACTTCACAAATCGAACCTAGTTTTCAGACAAGTACGTTACGCTTTTATATACAAAAATACTTCCTGAACACACACACTCAACTTCAAAGCAAAATTCTGGGCGAATTTCACCGAACAGAAAAAAATTCAGTTTTATACAGAATGCTCATTGATTTACAGTGCATTCCAACTCTCTACTTATGAATTGATCTTAAAGTTGATAATTTAAGCATATATTTAAAAAATGAAGATTTAGTCTCTTTCTAACATATTGAATAGACTTTTAAGAACCATTTGAACATTTTTAACATGAAATTCTAAACAATATTCTCCTCCTTTAATCTTTTATCTTCTACCTGAACGGTAGCAAGAATTTAAAATGAAAACAAACACACAACTCCTAGCATATGTCCCCAAAATGAAATGGTCGCAACAACAATTTTGTAACAAAATGTAATTCTTCTAACTTGGCATCATATTCAAAAAAGTCACTGCTCTCTGTGATACATCCAGCTTTATGCTGCAAATCTTTGTCAGTGTTATCCTCAGACTTCCTAAATAAATTTGATTCTTCTGTAATTTTAATAGACAAACATTAAGTCACTTCATTTAAACTTGGTCCTTACAAAACATTATTCCGTAAGCCATATTTTTGTAACTCTGAAGCTGAAATAGATTTTGACCAGGTTTATTGAAGATGATTTCCATAGTGGAATGTCTCTTGGGAATTAAACATGGGGTAAAGTTTTCTCCAAATATGAGTAATTTCGAAATATGCCTTGAATCTTCACTCACTCACTCAGTTACTCACCCACCCACCCACTCACTCACCCAACCACCCACTTTTACCACTCTACTAATAGTATGTATAAATTATTAAAAATTATTACTATTTTGCTACTCTACTAATAGTACATATAAATTATTAAAAATTATTACTGTTTTGCCACTCTACAAATAGTATGTATAAATTATTAAAAATTATTACTGTTTTGCTACTCTACTAATAGTACGTATAAATTATTAAAAATTATTAGTTTTGCCACTCTACTAATGGTACGTATAAATTATTAAAAATTATTACAGTTTTGCCACTGTACTAATAGTACGTATAAATTATTAAAAATTATTACTGTTTTACCACTCTACTAATGGTACGTATAAATTATTACTGTTTTACCACTCTACTAATGGTACGTATAAATTATCAAAAATTATTACTGTTTTGCCACTCTGCTAATAGCATGTATAAATTATTAAAATTATTACTGTTTTGCCACTGTACTAATAGTTGTGAATAAATTATTACTGTTTTGCCACTCTACTAATGGTACGTATAAATTATTAAAAATTATTACTGTTTTGCCACTCTGCTAATAGTATGTATAAATTATTAAAATTATTACTGTTTTGCCACTGTACTAATAGTATGTATAAATTATTAAAAATTATTACTGTTTTGCCACTCTGCTAGTAATAGTATGTATAAATTATTAAAATTATTACTGTTTTGCCACTCTACAAATAGTATGTATAAATTATTAAAAATTATTACTGTTTTGCCACTCTGCTAATAGTATGTATAAGTTATTACAAATTATTACTGTTTTGCTACTCTACTAATAGTACATATAAATTAAAAATTATTACTGTTTTGCCACTCTACTAATGGTATGTATAAATTATTAAAAATTATTACTGTTTTGCCACTCTACTAATAGTATGTATAAATTATTAAAATTATTACTGTTTTGCCACTCTACAAATAGTATGTATAAATTATTATAAATTATTACTGTTTTGCCACTCTACTAATAGTATGTATAAATTATTACAAATTATTACGGTTTTGCCACTCTATTAATGCATCGGTTTCTCAAACACTACTATGTCTTGTCATTCTAGTAATGATTTTGTATCAATACAATGTTTTGCCAATCAATTAGTGATTCATTTTTAAAAATAATTACTGTTTGGCCACTCTACTAATGATTGTATTGAACTCGACCATGTTTCGTCACTGTACCAGTATGTCTGTCTCGAATACTAATATATTTCAGCATTCTTCTTATGATTTGGTATCAAACACAACTATATTTGTTTTTTTTATAATTATGTCACAAATACTAGAGTTTTGGTACTCCACAAACGAGTCCAGCTGAAAAACTACTATTAATTTGTCACTGTGTTAATGATTATCTCAAATTTGTTTTATTCTATTATGGTCTTATGTTTCAAATACTTCCATGCTGTACCAATCTACTAACGAGTCAGTCTCAAATATAACTACTGTTCTGCCACTTTACTAATGACTTTGTATGAAATGCTATGTTCTGCCACAGTGCTAATGACTCTGTTTCTCAAATATGACTATTTTGCCACAATAAAAAAGCACAAATACTAAAATTGTTTTGCCACTCAACTATCTGATTCACCTGATGCATTACAAATCTGCTAAAATCAAACAAGTGTCAGGTTATATCAATTAATATTCAGAGATTATTAGGTTAGCAAATTTAATATCTCAACCTGGCTGTCAAGTGCCAATTTTTTTGTCAGTAAAATCCATTAATTAATTCTTAGTCTAGCCAACAATTAACTGTTATCTTGTGGTAGAGTTTGCACAGAGAAATGTTTTTCTAACTCAGGTCACACCGGTAGTATGTTTATAGTAAAAACGAACTAGTTGTATGACAGGCTAGAAAGGCTAAATTCACACGAAAAACTGTCAAAAGTGATTTGAGAGAAACGACTAGGTGTTAATACAACCCCAGGTGGCATTTGTGGCACATTGATAAGCAGTTTTCCAAATGTCTGTAGGAATAGCATTTATTCTGATTGGTCAAATGTGGATTGAGGGGTGGGTCGATCCCTGAATCTTGGAGGGAATATACTCTCCGATCTAATGAATTTTCATCAGTCTTGGAAGTACCTCTGCAAGAGAGGACAGTATTGTTAATTCCGAAATAAAGACTCCGGAGGTTATTTTTAGAGCAGTACCTTCAAAAACAATAGGCTCAGGAAAGACCGCCGAAAAACCCAACGGTCGAGAGGGCACGCCAAAAACACAAGGTATTTAACTCAAATTCACATTTATCATGATGGAATTTATGTTTCGTCGTTACAGATGCATTATGTGTTGATACTTTGTATGAATAGTCCAGTATTACATTGATTTAATAACGTACTTTGATATGATGTTTCGTCGTTACAGATGCATGACGTGTTGATATTTTATATGAATAGTTCGGTTATTACATTGATTTAGTAATGTATTTTGAATTCTGAATTAGAATTTTCACTTTATATATGTAGGAAGGTTAATGGGTGTTGTAGAAAACCTGCTGTGTACATTTATGATTGGAAAGTGCTACATTAATTTTGAATTTATCATATTAGTGAATATTGATTGGGTGCTATGATTTACTGCCTCACTTTACGTAATGATTTACGGGAATATATGTGACTTCCCCAAATTCTGATGTCAATAATTAGCAGTATAGCTGTATTGATCTGAAGACTTGTGTAGTATTTGCTAGCCGTATAAAGGTTATCACTGATAGTAAGATCTGATTGTTCGAACCAAAAAAACGGATGGACAATCTCAACTCTTAAAGCATAACGAGATACTTAGGGCATTTTACCCTTTTCTTTTCAAAGGAAAATAGTTTGTTTGGAGAGAGAGAAATAGCGAGGAGGTTGAGATCCAAAGGAGGAAAAAGAATTTAGAAGTCAGAGTTTGTGAGAACCCATGTTCATCCCGAGGGCAAGTTAAAGTCGAGACGCAAGCAGAAAACAGTCGACAAGCAGGTCATGTGAATTTACCAAGTGGTCAAATGTTAACGAACACTCGATTTCATGATGAAATTTGCTATCAGCCATTAATGGCTAAATTTGTCTATTTTATTAGTGTTTGAAATTTAGTTAATGTATCAATTATTTTAAACTTCGGGTTTAGAGTGCTTCTGAACTAAGAGTATTCAGAAGGAAAGAAAATTGTAATTTACTGTGTCTTTTCTTCTCTTGATTCTTTTGATTAAATTCTTTATTTATTTTTACGGGGGGGGGGGGGGGGGGGGCTCGTGTGTTGTCTTTGTTCAAGATATTGTCTCAGATTGCCATATCCATTCTATAACCGGGCAAATCACACCGTGGAGGTCATTCCTTAGATAACGAGTATTAGCGGGAGGCAGTTTCGGGTGTTGTTTTTCCAAGTTGCACAATACCTCTGACCAGTGGGCTTGTGCAATATTGTACCAATAACGCTTGGGACCGAACAACCGCGTTACACTGGCAAAGGACTTCAAAACAGTATAAATATATAGCTAGTCTTCAAGCCACAACTCCTTGTTGACCAGTCTTGTGTTGCATCTTAGTCTAGATGTCAGGGGGACAATATGTGTACCACAGTCCCCCCAATAATGATAAAGCTAGGAAGATTTAATACATTTAGGAAAATAGTGTAATTTGGGGGATCAAAATGTAACACACATGGCCAAGAAACCAAAATTAAGGCCAAATGACAAATTTCTTTCCACTCTCCACCTAAAAAATTCAAATTAACAAGATATACAATAAAGTGATTTAAATGACATAATCCATGTATAAGTCAATTTGTATTGTAAGAGGAAGCTCTGATGGTCCGAAGGTCTCGACTTAATAGTCCAGCAAATAAAGAATTATTTTTTAAATATACTGCAGACAAATTCTGTCTTTGGCAGGTTAAGGAATGGCCAACATGTCTTCTTGAATTTACAGCATGTTGGAAATTGTCCAATCAAATCATATCCCTGACTGTCAAAATACACAATATGTCTGGACATCCAATATATTTTGCAAATTAGAGTATAAGCCACATTGGAAAGAAACTAATTAGGCTTGCCTGTATCCTGTATATTTGTGTGAAATGCATCTATTTGTCTGACCAATAATTGTATTAGTTTCATCCCCATGAAAGAAAATTAGATGATCTTGTCCATGCAGGTGTTCATAATGCCACACAATGCATCATACAGTGTTTAAGACAGAAATTACAAACTTAGAAACAAGACTGGAGGTAGTCTAGACATGTTAACAGCAGTAATAATAATAATAATAATAATAATAATAATAATAATAATAATAATAATAATAATACTTTATTTATATAGGGTGACTCATTAGTCAAGAACTATTTTCCCTTGAGGCCCTCTTAATGAGAGTATAACAAATGCACATTGTGTGAAGAAGCAATAATTAGTGCTTATATTAGCATGTTTCATATTAATATACTAAATTCCATTATCTATTAGAAACACATGCATGCTCCTGATATCTCTTCTTAAATACTCTAATATTTTCAGCCGATTTTACATGTAGTGGAAGCTTATTCAACAGAACTGTACCAGAGTATTGAAAACTCTTTTTGAATTGCTCTGTTCAGGTTTTGGTACTAGAAGGTTTCCATGTGAGATTGATCTCAACTGGTATTGTGTTGAAAAAGGCCTGAATAAGTCCTGAAGAGACTCTGGTGCAGTTCCATGTAGACATTTATATAAAAGAACTGCCTTGTGAAAATCTATCCTGTCATATACTGTGAACCATTTGAGTTCTGTAAATAATGCTTTTGAGGGATGATCAACAGATGTATCTAAAATTACATGTGCTGCTCGTTTCTGGTGTTTATAAATCCTGTCAAGCTCAGATTTAGCACAGTTTCCCCATACATAACAGTAATCCATTGTTGGAAGAATATATGACTTGTAGTATAGATTGCGAGTTTCCATAGGTAAATATTTCTTGATTGTGCTGAGAAGGGCAATTTTGGATGACAGTGTTTTACAAAGCTTATCAATATGATCATTCCATAAAAAAATTATTATCTATGGACACACCTACAAGCCTTTCATGATTGACATTTTCTAATGGATGATTATTTATTGCAAGAGATAGTTTTGGGTTCCCTGACTTGTGTAGCTTTTGTGTCGTCCCCAGAATCATACATTTTGTTTTACATTCATTAATTACCATCCTATTTTGTTGTGCCCAGTTTTGGACTCTAATAAGATCTGAGTTTAATCTTGTTTGGTATCAGAACTAGATGTATACAAGGTTGCATCATCTGCAAACAAATCTGTATTGGGGGATTCATTATTTAATGATAGATCATTGATATAGAAAAGGTAGAGGAGAGGGCCCAAAACTGAGCCTTTTGCAGCAGAATTTCATGATCAACAAGATCAAAAGCTTTCTTGAAGTCAAGGAAAACAATCCAAGTCATATGCCCATTATCCATTTCCTTCAGCCAAAGATCAATTAATTTGGTAAGTTCTGTTTGGCATGAGTGGTACTTTCTAAATCCTGATTGTGCTTTATGAAATAGTTTGTTTCACAAAATTTATAGACCTTAATGGCTACATGCTTTTCAAACAGTTTTGACAATACCAGTAGAATTGATATTGGTCTGTAATTTCCTGGATCCTCCTTTTCTCCTTTCTTAAAGATAGGTGTAACCTTTGCACATTTCAGTTTTTCTGGAAAATTACCACTCATTATACTTAAATTTATGATATGCGTTAGTGACTTTGTTATTACTGGTGCAGCAATTTTAAGAAATCATGGACTAATACCATCCAATCCAGAGGATTTATTAATATTCAACTTAATTAGCATATCAAAAATGTTCGCTTCACTGACAGTAGCTATTGAAAAATAATTATCTTCAGGAATTTTAGCTCTTATAAATAACTGTAGAGCATCAAGTTCAATTGGGATGTTAGTCTGGTTCTGAATACAGTTACTGGAGATGGTTATGAAGAAATTGTTGAACATATCCACAATGTCTTGTACAGATGTTGCTATATCATCATTTTGCTTAAGTCTAGGGGGAACACAACTGTTCTTGGGTGGGTTCAGCTCTTTTAGATGCTTCCACAATGTTTTGGTACTCTTACTTTCATTAAAAGCCTGTTTATAGTAGTTTTCTTTTGCCTTAGTTATCAGATGCTTTGTTTTATTCCTCCACTTTCTATAGCTTTTCATGTCTTTTTTCTTGTGGAAATTATCTCTCAGGTGCCTAGCCTCATTGATCTCAGGGGTAATCCACTTGGGTGTAATTTGGTGTTTAACCGTTTTTGTTTTAATTGGGGCATTCATGTCTAAGGCTGCATTGAACATCTGATACCATTTATCTAAAGCAGTGTTGACATCAGCTATATTGCAGACTGATTGAAAGGGTTTGCATACTAAATCATTTAAGAACACCTCCTCATCAAACTGTTTAAAGTCCCTGTATTGTATTTCAATGTGTTGCCCATTTTTAGATGATTTCGGAACATGTCTAGTTATACAGACTGGGTAGCGGTCACTCAGTGCATACACTGGCACATTTATTTCACTTATGTATTCAGGTTTATTAGTACAGACATGACCAATGATAGTAGCATAATAGTCCATATCCATTGGGAGCAAGCTTCAGGAAAAGGACACTTTTGCATACATGTAACTGTATATACAATGTATTTTGATTTCAATAGTGGTGTAAGTATATATGTATCTAGTAGCATTTTATGGCACCCTTGCACATTGGTGACTATATAGTGCCAACCTAAAGCAAAGATCAAAAAATGTCAACAACAACAAAAAAAAAAGAACTGTACTAAACTTTAGGAAGAAAAACCAAATAAATGCAAACATGAAATGCAAGACAAAATATGACAAGAATGTGACATCATGGTCTGGCTCTACTGGTGTCGCCAGTCATGTGATGTGCACCCAAAGCAACAATATGGCTACAATGGATAATAAAATCAGCCATGCAATGTCAGTTGCAGACACAAAATGTAGATGTGTCAAAAATGCATGCATACTTGACAAAAGTTGGAAAGATCAAGGCCAGTGTTGCTAATAAAGCAGTGTTATTTGCATCAGACCATAGTTTGGAAAATTCCCAAACTCAGTTATTCAGTACATAATCTCCACATAAAAAAAAGTTGCAAAATACACATAATCAAACTGGATTAAGACTGTTATGAGAAAGTCTAATATTGATATGTCAGTTTTTCAGGCTCATAGTACAAGGGCTCAGCTGTTTCTGTGGCCTGTGCTAAAGGCACACAATTGAGTATAATCTTGAAGGCTTGGGCTAGTGCCTGTATTTTCAGTCAATTTTATGACAAGCCTGTTACAGACATGACTGAATTCAGTACAAAAATGTCTGTCTGCATCCAGAATTTTAAAACGGTCATATAATGTACAATGTAACTTTGGTTATCTAGTTTTCTAGTTGTTGTTAATCTTTTCTATATATGAAAGCCTCTCTCTAAAATCTCATGGAATCACAAGGCACTTATGGGGAAAGTGAAATTGATAAATTAAACTAGACTTACCAGGTCGAAGTTTGAGTCTAACTTTATGAACCCCATAAGGGTTAAGTTAGTTAGTTATGGTTTAACGCCATTTTTTCAGCACAATATAGGCTATACATGGCGGCCAGTATTATTGGTGGAGGAAGAACCCGGAAAACCCCCGGAAAGAACCACCGACCCACGAGAAGCTACTGGCAAGCTTTCTCACATAACTACATTTGACGAATCTTAGACTCGAACACACGCAGACAGAGGTGAGATGGCAGTGGTCCGTAACGGACAGCGCTTTAGACCACTCGGCCACTCGGGGCCCCCTTAAGGGTTAAGTGATCACTGGCTCACAGTACGCGTACCCCTAATGGGCTTCCATTTGTTTCTTTAAAACTGATCAACCACATGACTAATGTTATCTGATGTGATCACTAAGGCACTCATGCAGTTCATGAAATTACAATCAAACTTCGACTTGGTAAATCTAGTTTAATTTGTCAATTGTTAAAGCTACAACAAAAAAGTCAAAAACCACTTCCATCCTGGTTGGATATTGACAACAAGAAAACGATTGGGGAGTTGGAGGGGTTCACTGTTTAAAGTTTTGACACTCAATTTAAAAATATGTTTATTTCTCAAATTTACATCTATTTTTAAATTAACCGTTGAAAGATCTTAACAAAAATATTCCTCATATCAGTTTCAACATGCAGCTTTGAAAACATTGTGTATTATGTCACTGCCTATTCTTGTCAACGTGGATATACCGATATTTGAGTTTTAAAAGTTGATTCACAACAAAACAAGATTTCTTTTTTTTTTAAACTAGGGACATTTAATTCTTGAAACAAAAGCCCTCAATCCAAAACTAAATTTTCTTTTTTACTGTTCAATTAGTACAAATACAGATGCCGCCATCAGACGATCTGATACATTAACAATGACAGCAAGATCTTTTATGGGTAGGATTTTCATGCTTTGTAACTTTTTTATATTCCACCTCTTATTCAATTTGATATAAAAAATGTAATTAATATGATAATTTAAAGCTGGACTATGTTTAACTGATTATAACAATACAACAAACACTTTCACAAATCAGAGATCAAACTACAGTTGGCACTTAATGTAATTCTCATAAACACACACAGACAAAGCTGTGAGGGTAGATTCATATTTTTCATGTCTGAATACAAAAAGGCATATTGCATTTCTGATAACTACAGTGAAACAAAATTAAATGAGAGAACTTAAACACAAATTTCACCTGACAAAACATTTTTCTAATTGGTATTTATTTCTTAAATTGCTGATACCTGTAGGCATTAGACATTTTCATGGATTTAAATATTCTTGCAATTATTTCCAGTGCACTGAGAATTTTTTTTAAAAAGAAAATTTAAATAAATATTTGACTCAATAAATCTATTAATTTCATGATGCTGCCTCAAATTTCCACTACCATTTTGGACAATAAAAGTAGATATATCACAATTTCATTTGACAATTTTCATTTCAATTTTTTTCCTGTTTAACAAATAGAGACCAATTACTTAAGTATTTTCAAGAGAAAAAAATGAGATCCATTATGGACCCAGCATTACAAGTTGGTTCATGAGTTATCAAGGAAGAGGTGTATTTTACTAAACAAGTGTGCCAAATATTTTCACAACTGTAAGAAAATATTGATCAATAACTTGTGAACCCAAACTTGCTTTATTTAATTTGATGCATTATGCATTACATATCACCTTCTCACATTTCTGAGTCTTGTATGTATAATTTTAAAACTTGCTTCTTATCTTTACATTAAATAAATCATCTGTCTCAGTTTAAATTATGGCTAATACCCAAGCATTTGTACTTGGCTGTCCTCTGACAAAAATATAAACCATATACATGACTGGACAGACCATGAACATGTTTGTTATGTACCTTTGTTTTAGTAGTCTGGTGAGTGAGAGTAGGATTTTTAACGTAGCTTTAACAATTTTTCAGTCATATGGCTATGATGTCTACAGAGAGGCAGCTTATAGTGATGTCTAGCTCTGGGGCATCATGCCACAGACATGTATCATGCTGTCCCACCCAGTCATATTATCCTGAAACCAGGCTGATCAGTCCTAACACTAACTTCTTAATGCTGATAGCTAATCGAGGCAGCTGTGACTTGGCCGGGGATCAAACCCATGACCTCCCGGATCCGCAGTGGATGCTCTAACCACTAGGACACCGGAACGGTTAGGGTAGTAGTCTGGTACACAGCCCACTACACTAGATTACAAACATAGTAAAGAAAGCATGATACCAAACAATTGTATAATTAATTCCATAAATTATGCATAAAATACAGCAGATGGCTGTAATAGTAAATTCTGAAAGCAAATAAGATATGGACATTCCAACAAATGCACACTATGTGATGGATACACCTGACTTGTGTCAGAACACGATAAATTTGATCCTAAATAAGCATATCAGCCAGTCATCAAAACAAACTGACTATATGGGCATGGTTGAGCAAGAAATCTCTGGTAAAGAGAGAAAATTGCATTTTGTTTCTAATACAAAATGCCAGTGAGGGCAAATGAAAATCCATTCACCAGATTACATCAATGAACAGCAGATAAATTGTCCAGTAGTTTGACAGTAAGCCGTAATGGCGAAAAACCCAGTCTGTTTGATGTGAATACATTCTCCTCTAGAGGGAAGAATTGTCTGTATGTCACAATCAACTAATGCAACTGACTAAGGCGTTGGTAAATTTATGTTGTTACGTCTAATTGATTTAAATTATTTATTTTTAATTGTCAGATCCAAATTTGTCATTTTGGGTTTTAAAATTCATTAATTGGGAGATTATTCTAGAAAAATCTCTATGACCATACTTTATCTGTAAACATGTTTTTGACCTTGGCTTGTTGACCTAATTCCTGATCCTGCTTCAGACAGTGTCAACAAGCTTCTAAAATGATTGGCTAAATCCATTTGACATTTTTTTTATTTTTAGTTCTTCGGGGATTTCCCTTCTAGGTCATTCTCTTTGTACATGTTTTTATGATCGTACGCTCTTTCTATGACCTTCTATTAACTTCCATAAAATCACGTGATCACTTGTTTACGTAAAAAACAGGTATTTAAATTATTGTTTGGGATAGAACAATTCAGTAGATGTTGGGCTTTTATGATATTAAGTTGTTTTCTGTTTGAGTTATAATTTTAATTACCTTGTACTGGAAATTGTGTCAATTCGTTAGAGCAAGAGAATTTATTGTATTTATCTGGAAAAGGACATGTGTTCATGATTTTCATTTGGATGATAATAAAACAAGAACTGCATCACGTGACATCGTCAGCCATTTTGGATTACATCATCAAGATTCGAACCTGGAACAATTAGAACATTTATTTATCAGGACTCTTGCAATTCCATTAGTGGATTATTTTTGTGAATTCTATATTGGATTAATGTTGGATTTGATTCTCTAAAACCGTAAGTTTATTTATTTTATGAAAATAATTGTACTTAATAAATTCATTGTTAAAGTTTTACAAGCTTGTTAGTTTTCACTCTTTCTGTGTTGCTGCTTATTCGAGCCTAAGCACGTAACAATGTGCAGAATGGGCACAGACAGTTTATCTGTTTCATAGATGAAAATTACACTCGACATCAGAGCGATGACAAGAGGGCAATTTCGACAATAAAAATACAGGTAAGTATTGCATGATTAAAATACCCCCCCCCCTTTTACATTTTAGAGGCAGCATTAGTTTATTATTGGTAAGCTAAATTTGCAGGTAAAGATGCTCAAACTGATCAAAAACATAAAATAGGATGTACTCACTGCTATTGGTTAGGTCCATGTTACAGAATTTTGGTATTTCTAAGGACTACATGTTGTGCTGCAACAATGGGATCCAGACAAAAAAGAAAGCTAAACAATAGCTATGGGTAACCTATTTCTGCTATCAAAAAATATTGTTTTGCTCAAGTTTAGATGCATAATATATACTTTGAGAAGTTAAAAGTAAAAAAATATCAAAGTTTTGCAATAACAACAGGGATAATAACTGACAGTATCCAAACATCCAACAATATATAATGTATGATAAAATAGAACATTTAGAACAATCATTTATATGTTTTCCCCAAAAATAATTAAATTCACAAAAATGAAATGTTTAATAGTACTAGGTCAAATATAAGCAAAACCGAAGTGCTTGTAATGGACTGTTGAAGTAAATTTAATGGAATGTTAAAGTAAATTTAATAGAATGTTAAAGTAAATTTAATGGACTGTTAAAGTAAATTTAATGGAATGTTAAAGTAAATTTAATGGACTGTTAAAGTAAATTTAATGGAATGTTAAAGTAAATTTAATGGAATGTTAAAGTAAATTTAATAGAATGTTAAAGTAAATTTAATGGACTGTTAAAGTAAATTTAATGGACTGTTAAAGTAAATTTAATGGACTGTTAAAGTAAATTTAATGGACTGTTAAAGTAAATTTAATGGAATGTTAAAGTAAATTTAATGGACTGTTAAAGTAAATTTAATGGACTGTTAAAGTAAATTTAATGGAATGTTAAAGTAAATTTAATGGACTGTTAAAGTAAATTTAAGGACATTTCTAGATTTCTCACTGATTCTAATTTTCATAGGTTTTTCAAGACCAGCTAACAGATTCAAGGGCTTTTCAAGAGTAGACAACAAATTCAAGGGTTTCTCAAGACCAGACCACAAATTCACGGGCTTTTCAAGACCTGTGCAAATCTCTGAGAAGACACAAAAAAATATATGTCAACAATGTCGCCTTTGAAGCACAATTTTAGAACATACCCAATGAAACATTCAAAAAAAGTTTGCTCTTAATTAGTCCAGTTATTTTAGATAACATCTCACAGGACAGATGACAAACACAAAGCAATATCGTAAGTTCATGTCATAGCCAAGTGTTCAGTGTGATGAGACAAGTGATAATGAAATGATGTCACTCACTTACTTACATACCCACACTGATGTATATACACATTGCTTCACTGTAAATAATTTTTTCACACTTTACTATTAAGAAAGTTTCTCAAAATTCTTTCTGAATGAGACCATCTTGAAATGTTTCTCACATACCTGGCTATTCCTGTCATTGATGAGCTCAATTGACCAGCGGCCTTCATGTTTAATCCAAACAAAGATTATGCCCTGCGAGTCGCAGGTAGCGAGCTTCTGGTATGGTTCATTCCATCTCACTAGCACAACCTGTAGCAACGAAAATGAATTAACTAATAAATACTATGAAATAGCAACAGATCACTTAACAATATGAATAATATACTGTACAGATACTCTGAAATAGCAACAGATAACTTAACAATATGAATAATATACTGTACTGATAAATAATCTGAAACAGCAATAGACCACTATCAATATCAATAATATACTGTACTGGTACTCTGAAATGGCAATAGATCGCTATCAATATCAATAATATACTCCGCACTCTGAAACAGCAATAGATCGCTATCAATATCAATAATACAGTTGTATAATGTATTGACACTCTGAAACAGCAATAGATTACTTATCAATATGAATAATATACTGTACTGATAATATGAATCAGCTAAAGATCAATTATCAATATGAATAATATGCTGTACTGATACACTGAAACAGCAACAGATCGCTATCAATATGAATAATATACTGTACTGATACGCTGAAACAGCAACAGATCGCTATCAATATGAATAATATGCTGTACTGATACACTGAAAAAGCAATAGATCGCTATCAATATAATATAATGTACTGACACTCTATAACAGCAAAAGATCGCTATCAATATGAATAATATGCTGTACTGATACACTGAAACAGCAACAGATCGCTATCACTTTATACTGTAAATAGTTGCTTATAAGTTGAGTCAAATTGCAAACAATAGAGTAGCATAATGCTCCTGCAGATCCGGGTCAGTGTTGTTTGTTCTATTACTCTAACTGTACCGAGATCTGCCTGCATAACTCAATTTTTTTTTTACTGTTCAATTAGTACAATTACAGATGCCACCATCAGACGATCTGATACATTAGCAATGACTGCAAAATCTTTTATGGGTAGAATTTTCATGCTTTGTAACTTTTTTTTAAAAATTCCAACTCTTTATTCAGTTTGATATAAAAGATGAATTTAATGTGATAATTTAAAGTTGGACTAGGTTTAACTGATTATAACAATAAAACAAATCAGTGATCAAACCAAGGTTGGCACATAATGTGATTCTCATAAACAATCACAAACAAAGCTGTGAAGATAGATTCATATTTTCATGTCTGAATACAATGCTGTGAAGGCAGATTCATATTTTCATGTCTGAATACAAAGCTGTGAAGGTAGATTCATATTTTCATGTCTGAATACAAAGCTGTGAAGGTAGATTCATATTTTCATGTCTGAATACAAAGCTGTGAAGATAGATTCATATTTTCATGTCTGAATACAAAGCTGTGAAGGTAAATTCATATTTTCATGTCTGAATACAAAGCTGTGAAGGTAGATTCATATTTTCATGTCTGAATACAAAGCTGTGAAGGTAGATTCATATTTTCATGTCTGAATACAAAGCTGTGAAGGTAGATTTATATTTTCATGTCTGAATACAAAGAGACATATTGTATTTGTGATGATTACACTGAAATTAAAAGAGAGAAATTTAACACAAATTTCACCTGACAAAACTTATCTAATTGGTATTTATTTCTAAAATGACAGATACCTATAGGCATTACTGACATTTTCATGGATTCAAATATTCTTGTAATTATTTCCAGTGCACTGAGAATTATTTTCATAAAGAAAATTTAACTAAATATATGACTTTTTAAAATCTGTGAATTTCATGATGCTGCTTCAAGTTTCCAGGCATACTAATACTGTTCTGGACATAAAATGAGCAATATATCAAAGTTTCATTTATCAATTTTGATTTAAATTTTTACTATGTTCAACAAATTGGGACCAATTCTTTAGTTATTTCAAGAAGAAGAAAAAAATAGGATCCACTGTGACTCCTGAACCAACATTGGTTCATGAGTTTTCAAGGAAGAGGTGTATTTTATTCAACAAGTGTACAGAATATTTTGACAACTTTAATAAAAGATTGAACATAAATTTGTGAAGCTA
The DNA here is from genome assembly GCA_029339505.1 of Unio delphinus. NCBI lineage: Eukaryota > Metazoa > Mollusca > Bivalvia > Unionida > Unionidae > Unio > Unio delphinus. The sequence continues at coordinate 3,164,787 of JAQISU010000242.1, forward strand.
ACAGGGGGAGGGGACAGGGGCAAAAATCTGCTAAATAATCATGCAGCCTAAAAACTAAAAAATTACCATTCTTTTATCTAAATATCCAGGCCTAACAATTTCCTGATACATGTACCATTGTTTCAGTATTTGTATCAGCTTTCAATAGTAAAAACAAAATTCGGGATATCAAATACATAATTTTAAAGCCAAGGAATAACAAAACATTATAAACAAGAACATAATCAAAGAATGTTTTTTTCAGCCTGTGCTAAAAATACAGGTGATTGAATAGACAACTGTAAGACAATAAAACAGCTTTGATTATATGTACTTATGCAAAGATTTGCCTGAGATACAGGAGGTCACAGGTTCAAACCCCAGGCAAGCCATACAAAGAGCATAAAGATGGTACAAGCAGCTGCCTTGCATGGTGAGGTTAGTGTTAGGACTGGTTGACCTTGTGTCTGGATAACATGATTGGGTGTCACATGATGCTACATGTCTGCGGCATGAAGCATCAGTGCCAGATATCACTATATCATAGTGATATGACCAACGATCCCTTTAAGCTGCTCACGTGCGCATGCACGCAGCTGCTCAGGCATCCCTGCGCAGCTGAATTTGTCAATCGAACGTTAAATTTTGCTCAATCCAAGATTAAATTTTGCTCGTCTCCATAATGCTTCTGCAATGCAGCGAGCACTGCATGCACATCTACCAATCACTTAGAGGGAACGTTGCATATGACTGAATTTTTTTAAAAAGCTACATTAAAAATCCAAATTACATACACACATGCATATATTAATTTAAGGTTTTGACAGTAGGCAGAACTAAACAACTAACATGATCCAAAACTTAGATAATTAAACATTAGCTGTGAAGTGGGCTAAATTATGTGGTACAAAGTGTTATTATTTTGTTTTCCTTTTTCAGTAAGCTAAACTAAGTTGACATTTGCCAGTATTTGTGCTCAATGTTTCTGACACATGAGTTTCACAAGTTCTTGCCATCCCAGTTTTAGTCAGTATTTTCACACAATAACTTCATATTTGACATAGCTAAATGGTCTTCATCTCTTCAGCATCATTATAAATAATTGCATTCCACAATCAAATTTCTGAATCAGTCTAAGTAATTAGGCACATTTTCTGGGCAATCATAGCCATCTTTGGAGTTATGGATTTTTTTACTTTTTAAAGTAAACTATGATTAACTTTTATATTTTCTGATGCAAGTTTCTGATGTATTTATGGTGATAAATTATGTTGTCAAAGCTGGACTTTAATCAATTCATTTTGTTAGTAAACGTATCATGACAAATGCCATGGTACCACAGTGTGTGTGTGTGTGTGTGTGTGTGTGCGTGCGTGCGTGCGTGCGTGCGTGTGTGTGATTTTGATTTTTAATGTAGCTTTAACAGTTTTCCAGTTATATCGCTATATCTGCAGTGTGGCAATTTATAGTGATGTCTAGCACTCGAGCATCATGCCAAACACGTTTATCATCATGTCACACCCAGCCACATTAACCTGACACCAGGCTGACCAGTCCTAACATTAACTTCTTAATGTTGAATACCTAGCAATGCAATTGCAAGTGCCATTTTTAAAAGACTTTAGTAAGTTTCAGCCAGTGTTTGAACCTGTGACCTCTGCATCTAAGAGTCAGACACTCTAACCCATTTAGGCCACTGGATAAAATAAAAAGGAATAATATAATTTAGAGCCAAGGTACTGTTCACACTTCCTGCAACGTAAGTAGATGTACATGATGAATAAAATGACAAAGTTTTAAAAACAAAACAAAAACAAAGTTCTTTCATCTTCATCATCAGTCTCTTGACCTAGTGTGGTCGTTGAGGCACTGTGCTGCTGAACATCTGACCAGTTCCCTCCACTTGACTCGATCATGTACCAATGCCTGTGTCTGTGCAAAACTTTTCCTGGTCCATTCTGTGATGTTGTCACTCCACTTTTTTCTGTCTACCTCTCCTTCTACCACCTTGGACACTACCCTGCAATACTGTTGTGGATAGACTGTTGGCTCTTAGACATGGCCATACCATTTCAGCTTTCTCTTTTTGACAATGGTGAGGAGGTCTTCATGATGGCCTACTTTGTGCCTGATGGTGTTGCGCACTTCTTCATTTCTGATGTGGTCCATGTATGAGATGCCAAGGATGGTTCTGTAGCATCTCATTTCAAGTGCCTGAATTCTTCGTTGTAATTCTGCTGTCAGGGTCCAGGCCTCACATGAATACAGAAAGATTGAGATGACTAGTGCTCTGAATAGTCTGATTTTAGTTTTCTGACAGATGTTCTTGTCTCTCCAGATGGGTCTTAGCTTTTAGCTTTGACATAGCTGCCGTTGTTTGTGCAACTCGTGACAAAATTTCTGCTCTTGATCCCTCTTCCGTGATTATGGAACCAAGATATTTGAATTGGCCCACTGTTTCCAGTTCCTGTCCTCTGACTTTAATCTTGGTTGAGATTTGTTTGCCACTGTTTGTCATCAGCTTTGTCTTCTCTGCACTTATCTCCATGTCAAATCTGGAAGATGTTTTATCCAGGTTCTTCACTAAGGTGGCAAGCTCATCTTCACTGCCTGCCAGCCCATCAATGTCGTCTGCAAAGCGGAGGTTGGTGATGTTACGCCCTCCGATGCTGACTGTCCCACAGTGGTTTTCCAGGGCTTCGCTCATGATGCGCTCTAAGTAGATGTTGAAAAGCGTGGGTGACAGGAGACAGCCTTGCCGTACTCCAACTGTAGTCTTGAACCATTCCCCCACAGAACCTTGAGCAATTACTGCCCTGGTAGCCTTGGCGTACAGCTGCTTGATGGTGTTGGTCTTTACCAATGAATTAAAACAATCAAACATTATCATTTAATTTGCTTATTTGAAAGCAAAGATACAATGCAACCTAGGGAAAAGACCAGTTTCATTACTATTGTAACTCATCAGAGGGAATAATATGGGTTGATTTGTCTGTTCAGCAGATCATATTATTCTGGATCAGTTGAACAAACGACTCAACATATTCTGGATCAGTTGAACAAACGACTCAACACATATTATTCTGGATCTGTTGAACAAACGACTCATCACATGTTATTCTGGATCAGTTGAACAAACAAATCAACACATTATTCTGGATCAGTTGAACAAACGACTCAACAAATATTATTCTGGATCAGTTAAACAAATGACTCAACACATATTATTCTGGATCAGTTGAACAAACAACTCAACACATATTATTCTGGATCAGTTGAACAAATGACTCATCACATGTTATTCTGGATCAGTTGAACAAACAAATCAACACATATTATTCTGGATCAGTTGAACAAACGACTCAACAAATATTATTCTGGATCAGTTAAACAAATGACTCAACACATATTATTCTGGATCAGCTGAACAAACAACTCAACACATATTATTCTGGATCAGTTGAACAAATGACTCTACACATATTATTCTGGATCAGTTGAACAAACGACTCATCACATATTATTCTGGATCAGTTAAACAAACAAATCAACTCATATTATTCCTCCCGATGAGTTACAATAATAACAAAACCAGTCAGCAACAGGGAGTGACTAGGACACACCAGAAGATGGGGGGGGGGGGGGGGGTACACGTCCACATCGAAACATTATATTCCATGTTTAAATTCAACTATAAGTGAAGGCGACACCCTGCGGGAATCCATTCTACAATTCCCAAAACTAATGCGAGTCTGATGAGTCTATATGAGATTACATCAGTACTCTTGTCCAACTCTTCTACACATACAGTTGTCAGTAGAAATGAGACTTCAAACAAAATGAGAAAACTGGAAGAACCAGTTACAGAAGGCCGTAAAGCTAAGCGTTTGATACTACCATCCCAATCAATTCTGCTTGATAAGGTGAGAAAACTTATTTCCAAATATGTGAAATTAAAAAAGGTGTCTGACTACCTCCATGAGTGTGGCCTCTAAGGGAAAATTGATAGAGGATTAGAAATTAATCTATGCCTAAGATTCACCATAATTCTCCTGTCAATGCTTGGAACACAATCCTCAGAGAAACTTAAACCAACCTGACATTCATTCACACACTTAACAGCGTTTCATCTACTTACTCCCCTGCACAAAATTTGGGAAATAATATGTGGGTGAGACTAAACTGGGAATTTAAAGTGAGAATAAAAAAACACTTATGGGATATCTGTAATCATACAGTGCCTAAGCTTTTTAAATTATCTGACCACACCATAAATTGTATAATTTAAATTATTAAATCTGATACCGAGTTCTCCAGTAGCACTACTTTTAGAAATGATAGAGAACTTTATTGAAAATACCAATTACATGTTGTTGTAGGGTTTAACGCCATTTTTCAGCATACAATAGGCTATACATGGCGGCCAGTATTAATTGTGGAGGAAGAACCTGGGAAGACCCCCGGAAAGAACCACTGACCCACGAGGAGCTACTGGCAAGCTTTCTCATATACTCACTTTGGCAGAATCTGAGACTCGAACCCATGCAGACAGAGGTGTCAGATGGCATTAATCAGTAACAGAGAGCATTTTAGACCACTTGGTCACTCGGGGCTCATAACACGATGGTCTAATTGAGAGTACAAGCATTTTTACCTTAATACAATGCCTCCTTGCTTACCAACAGCTGTAGATTACTTACAATTATTACTGAACTGGAAAGGTGAAAGGTGCCAGGATAAAATATATTTTTAAACAATGATAGTTTTCATCTGAAATTGATTTATCAATAAAGACATTAAAAAGTAGTTCATTTTCCCAGATACTGCATTGAGGAAAATTGAATGGTCAGAGAATTAGTGTAAAAATAAATGTCAGTGGATCTGACAATCAGGGGCTATAACTCTGCCAAATAATACTAGAAAATAACACCAAGGTTTCATCATAATCTAGCAGCATACTAATTTTGCTTGGAACCCCAAAATCAATTACAGGAGTTAATGTGCAAAAATGGAAGTGTTATGAAATGAAAGTGTGATGGATCAAATCCATTGACCAGACAGAAGGATGAAAATATGGCCAGACATGAACCAATTTAATTGTCGTGTTTTTCTACAAATTAATCAAGTTACTGTAGCATTGCCTGTAAATTGTTATTTGCTTGTTATGCCTATTCACAGGTCCAACAAGGTTCAAACAAAATTAACTCAATGTAACCACTTTTTATGTTCCAGTGAGACACATTTAGTATTATTTCTCAGTCAATGCTATGTAATCAAGTCTACCATTCGGTATTTCAAAAAATGCATACAAATAAAGATTAAAGCAAGTAAATGTTTAATTTTTATAAAAACTGCACTTGAAAGAAAAAAACAACCAAGACATTATAAGCAGGAACACCATCAATGTGGGCATCACCAGGCAATAGGGTTAGACTCCATAAATTACTTCTTTTTACATGAAGGTGAGAGTATTTTGGGCTTTGCAGACATGGCCTGTAGAAGCTGTGATCAAACAGTGAGCCAATTACAGAGGGGTACCAAATCCGAGAAGAAACGGTGCAAATTTTTTTTCTTCACACAAATATTTTTTATTTGGTCATAGCTAACGTCAATTTTTATGAGCTTTTTATATATACAGATATTTTAATGATGGGGGTGCCAAATGTGTTTTGCATATGACACTGTATTGCCTTGCACTGGCCTTGCTTGCAGAACACTACCTTGGAAAAGTCTGTATCATAATCCATGATCCTTTAATCAGTAAAGTCAACTTGTCTAGGGATTTTATTATTGATCTCAAACATTACCATACATATCCTTAATACCGAGTCAAGGTTACAACCATATTTACAAGCAACAAACTGTGTCAAGCTGCTTGCTTGCAATCAAAAATCGAGTAACTTGAAGGGACTAACATTCTTGTGAGTTAAAAGATTTTCAAGATAAGACCATTTCTTTCTTTTTGCTATCAATTGTAAAAGCAATCTCTGATATTCTTCAGTGATAACAAGATTGTAAAATTAGCTACTATTGGGTATCAGGTTGGTGCCATTTTCGTTCAGGGCAAAGTTGAGCTCAATAGTGAAAACTCCATGTCATCGTGATCATCGATTCAGGGGAAGTCACAAAGTGACATGAAGATTTTTAAGACAAGCCTGATTGTAGCAATACTGGATGTACTGTCACCATTTTAATTCAAGACAAGCTAGGTATTATAAGAAGTCTAAAAGTCTATTGGTGAAAATACCGTTATGATACAGACATCCATTTTGGACAGGAGTAGAGATAACTGTAATTTCAAGGTATGAATTTCCATTCTGGAGTAGCAATAACAAGATTTACATGACAATGCTATGGTGGCCATATTGAGCATCAGACTGGTACCTGATGCTGTCATGGCATGATACTTGGCATCAGACTGGTACCATATTTATTTATGACCTATGACCAAAAGTCTTCTAGTGTTACCACAGGTTAATATGACTTTCTATTTGAGTTGAGTTGAGATGTAATAACATGATTGTAAAGATGCCTGTAATTGTGGCCATATTGGATGTCAGATTGATATATGTTTTACTTAAGACAATATAGACAACATAGGAAGCTTTTAAATTAAATTTCTATGTAGATGTGACTATTCATGTAGCAATAATAAGAGTTTGTAGATGGCCACTGTAGCAGCCATATCAACATCACATCAGTATTATTTTCATTTAGGACCAGCTACATATCCTAATGAGCCTTTCAGTGAAAACTCGATGCTGGCATGACCATCCATTCAGGTGTAGGAGTAGCAACATTTTCAAGATAGCTGCCATGGTGTCCATAATGGACCTCACATCGGCACTATTTTCTTTTGGGTCAGACATAATCGAAAGTCTTTCAGGGAAAACTCCATACTGATATCAGCATTAATTCAGGAGGAGTAGCAATAACATTTCCAAGCTGGCAAATGTGGAGGCCATATTGTCCTTCAGATCAGCCCCATTTTCACTTAACACATTAACCTCTTGCGCCATGTTTACAGAACAGGAGGTAGTAGCCTACTTCCAAGCTCTGTAGCGTCATGGTCATGGTCATGTATGATACACTAAAATGGGTTGTACTACAGAAAGGTAGACACATTTAGCTGTACAATGATACCAAAACCAGCTAGACAGAGAAAAAAAAGTCTTTTGGTAAAACCCATTTTAATATGACCATCTATACAGGAAGAAGAGCAATATCAATATTTTCAAGATGGTCACTGTGGTAGCCATACTGGATGTCTGATGTCAGCACCATTTTCATTTAGGACCAATCAGACAATGGGATGACTATGTGCTGATGGACAAATGGACAATGGACAACAGATGATGGACATTGGTCAACAGAATATGGACACTGGACAACAGACAATGGACAACATACCAGTACCATCTCATACATTCTTCTGTATATGACCAACATAACTAAAAACATGGACAGTACAAACTCAGATCTGCTGGCACATTATATGACAGGAGATCTGGGTTCATACTATTTGCCAGCTTGATTGGCAAATTATTATGCTTCATATAAGATGGTAATAAATTTCATACACCTGTATTGCATTGCTATATATGATGTAAATTTCAAGCATAGACAGTCAATCATATATATTCCAAAATTGCTATTCCTTTTGTATGTGGAAAGGTGTAACATTGTTTTGTCTGCACTATATCCTCCAACTGTCCAAAATTTATGGTTAGGCCAAAAACGTGTCACACTCTGGGCATGAAGCAAGTTTTGATAACAAATCTCTTACATTGATTTCTTCTAGTCAGATTAAATTTGCCTTAAATACAACTAAACCATACTTTATGCAGCTCTAAGCTGTAATAGTGATCAACCTTAGTAAATTACAGGAAATCAATCTGTGATGATGTTGCTGACACTGCTAATAAGATTAAATTTTCAACTTAATAAAGTAAGCATAATTACATTTTTGATATCTTAAATCACTTAATGTCAGTGTCAGGTGTGGAGTCAGGCTCCTGCTTCACTTAGAATCTAAAATGTTGTCTTAAATTTGAGCTCTTTAACCTTTTCTATTTTCTGTCTATACTATTAAAACTGCACTATTCAGCAGTCCATTTCGCAATGATAAACCTGTAGTTTGCATCTTATATAACCTGAAATAGAGAGAAAGTTATGAGGCCTTTCTTTCATAAGAGAAATTCCTTCTCTGGAAAATAAAACTTGACAACAACATGGAATTTTCAATATTAACACATTTAATGTCCTTCTTCTACACCTATGTCTAACGTATACTATTTTTAAAAGACTAAAGCAGACCTACGAATGTTCACCTGGATTAACTCTACATGTTAGTACAATAAGAGAGATCTGTGGGACAAGAAATCCAGGAGAAAAAAATGCTTTACATAGAAATATGTCTTCCAGTTCTGAGGAATACACATATGTATCATAAACAAGTTTTCTCTATTTTTATACATCTTCATACATATTTGCCTCAGTTATCTGATACTGAAAGGCCCATAATGCCAGCATTAATGACAATGCAATTAAAAAATTTTTTAGTAAGCACTCCCAAATTTGATAAAGGCTCTAAACCATTGCATAAACCTAAAAGGCTGTAACAATAAAATTCTAGTGAGCTGTTAATGTTCTTTTTTTGCACATTAGATAAGAACCATCTTAAGCTTAGATAAAAACCAAACATCATGTAAAGTCTTTCCACTAAAATTGTTCAAAATCTGTTACATAATTTTTTAATAAATATATATAAAATTGGTTAAAACTGAATGCTGATCATCCAGCCAGAATGGGAGCAATGGCTTGTAGCTGGATAATTGATCACAATTTCTTCAGTTAGGGAGTGATTATTCATAGCTTCTGTGATTATGATGTTGCAATAGCTAAGTAACTAGCATATAATACTGTACTAACTCACATATATTACCGTAGTAACATTAATTTACTAAATCACATATAGTACCATAGTAACATTAATTTACTAAATCACATTATATTACTATACTTACATCAATTTACTAAATCACATTATATTACTATACTTACATTAATTACTAAATTACATTATATTACTATACTTACATCAATTTACTAATCACATTATATTACTATACTTACATCAATTTACTAAATCACATTATATTACTATACTTACATTAATTACTAAATCACATTATATTACTATACTTACATGAATTTACTAAATCACATTATATTACTATACTTACATGAATTTACTAATCACATTATATTACTATACTTACATGAATTTACTAATCACATTATATTACTATACTTACATGAATTTACTAAATCACATTATATTACTATACTTACATCAATTTACTAAATCACATTATATTACTATACTTACATGAATTTACTAAATCACATTATATTACTATACTTACATCAATTTACTAAATCACATTATATTACTATACTTACATTAATTACTAAATCACATTATATTACTATACTTACATCAATTTACTAAATCACATTATATTACTATACTTACATTAATTACTAAATCACATTATATTACTATTCTTACATCAATTTACTAAATCACATTATATTACTATACTTACATCAATTTACTAATCACATTATATTACTATACTTACATGAATTTACTCAATCACATTATATTACTATACTTACATTAATTACTAAATCACATTATATTACTATACTTACATGAATTTACTCAATCACATTATATTACTATACTTACATTAATTTACTAAATCACATTATATTACTATACTTACATGAATTTACTAAATCATATTATATTACTATACTTACATGAATTTACTAAATCACATTATATTACTATACTTACATGAATTTACTAAATCACATTATATTACTATACTTACATGAATTTACTAAATCACATTATATTACTAAATAACATATTACTCTTGCAACTCATTTTACTGTACTTTTATATATTCTATATATAATATGCACTAACTCATATTTTGCTGTACCAACTCACATACTGCTGTACAAACTCACATATTACTGTACTAACATATTACTGTACTAACTTGCATATATTTATTGTACTATCTCATAGATTTTACTAAACTAATTCACATACTCTTGTACTATCTTGTATATTATGTATTACTATAGCAATTCCCACATATTACTGAACTCACATATTACTGTACTAACCTTACTGTACTAATATATATTACTGTACCAACTTGCATTACTTTACTCATAATACTGTACTCTCATACATGCCTGTACAAACTCACATGTTCTAACTCTAATATATTACTGTACTTTCATGTATTACTGTAGAAACTCATATATTACTGTACTAATTCACACATATTACTGTACTAACTCACATATATTACTGTACTCTTTTTATCAGTGCTCTCATTTTCTGCCATGAATTGGAAGATTTATCTGGCTAATTTAACTGTACAAGTGGCTACTTTACTTTACAAGTAGTTACTTTAACTTTACAAGTGGCTATTTTAACTTTACAAGTGGCTATTTTAACTTTACAAGTGGCTATTTTAACTTTACAAGTGGCTACTTTACTTTACAAGTAGTTACTTTAACTGTACAAGTGGCTACTTTACTTTACAAGTGGCTACTTTACTTTACAAGTAGTTACTTTAACTTTACAAGTGGCTACTTTACTTTACAAGTGGCTATTTTAACTTTACAAGTGGCTATTTTAACTTTACAAGTGGCTATTTTAACTTTACAAGTGGCTATTTTAACTTTACAAGTGGCTACTTTACTTTACAAGTAGTTACTTTAACTTTACAAGTGGCTATTTTAACTTTACAAGTGGCTATTTTAACTTTACAAGTGGCTATTTTAACTTTACAAGTGGCTATTTTTACTTTACAAGTGGCTATTTTAACTTTACAAGTGGCTATTTTAACTTTACAAGTGGCTATTTTAACTTTACAAGTGGCTACTTTACTTTACAAGTGGCTACTTTACTTTACAAGTAGTTACTTTAACTGTACAAGTGGCTACTTTACTTTACAAGTGGTTACTTTACTTTACAAGTAGTTACTTTAACTTTACAAGTGGCTACTTTACTTTACAAGTGGCTATTTTAACTTTACAAGTGGCTATTTTAACTTTACAAGTGGCTATTTTAACTTTACAAGTGGCTACTTTATGGAGAAAAAAAAAACAGCCTCATTCAAGGGAGAGGTGCCCCACCCATCCCATTACTTTGGCAACTCACCCTCAAACTTTAATGGAAGATCCCACTTCACACATGATTTAATAAATCCTTAATGGGTAAGTCAGGATCAGGAATAATATTAACACTATCATTAATCTTTAATCAGCACAACCTGTTATAGCTGTTTATCACTAGCAGGTCAAACTTCTGGACCATACAATCATCAGAGTAGATCATGGTATTGCAAGTGTAAGGAATATTGCTGCATTTTCAGTTACAAATAATCAGCTTTATATTTTTAAAATATAGGAAATTTGATGCATAGAAATGGTATCTACAAATGTTATATAATTCATGATGTCTACATTCATTAAAATAAAGTCTGATACTTCCAATGAAGGACATATGACACATGAGAAATTACCTATGTCTAATGACATGATCTATCCTTGATCAACCTGTTGATTGGTTTATGCATTGTGAATAAAATCTTTGATTGTATGCCCACTATGAAACAAAGCATTAATAACATCTGTATATTTTTCATATATTAATTAATTTATCTACTTGTTGTCTGTTTGTCTAATTAGTCGTCAATATTACCAAGCTTTCACTTCTGAAAAGTGCATCAGTTATTGACTTTGCATAAATTGTATATGAAGAAGAACTGATTTGTTACTGATAAAAAATACAGAATGTCCATAGGTGAACAAGTGGTTTAAGGTGATAGTCTTTACTGCCATCTCACTTCTGTCTTTGTAGGTTTGAGTCTTAGGCTCAGCCAATGTGAGAAAGCTTGCCAATAGCTTCCAAAGGATGGTGGTTCCTTGGGTTTTCCTGGGTTTTCCTCCACCAGCTATATACTGGTCGCCATGTATAGCCTATCGTGTGCTGAAAAATGTATCAATCTTAATAACAAATAGTGTGCACAAATTTAGTTATTATAACAATATAGAACCAATTTGGTAAATTTGAGGAATTTTTATTTTAATAAAAACATGACTACCCCAATCATTGACATTATTAAATATTATTTATGATTATTAAATTTGCCATAACTTGAAAAACTGACATAATAGGTGAGATTTATGACCATATGTACTCATTTACTAATCCAATCTAGTTGCAAACAACACAGACCTTGATTGGCAAGAGATCAGGGTCAATGTTTCTTGTTTTACTGATTACTCCTTACAAACTCCATAGACAAATTTGTCAGTGCATTATAAGAAAGCCGATCTTAAACTGTGCAGTGTGACTAATGTAGCTAGTATAAAATGCAGAGAATTTAATCTGAATTATAAATGTGATAATAAGTTTGATGGCCAGATTTGAAAAAAATCTGGTGTTCATGCATCTGTATGTTTATCCCTTGCCTCACCCCCAATCCCCCCCCCCCACTAACTTGCAAAAATGTTTTAAAAATATTTTTACATTGTTGAAGACACTGTCAGTGCCACTGCACTATCAATGTCAAGACATTCACGGTCATTGCCATCACTATCAATGTCAAGACATTCACAGTCATTGCCATCACTATCAATGTCAAGATATTCACAGTCATTGCCATCACTAACAATGTCAAAACATTCACAGTCATTGCCATCACTATCAATGTCAAGACATTCACAGTCATTGCCATCGCTATCAATGTCAAGACATTCACAGTCATTGCCATCGCTATCAATGTCAAGACATTCACAGTCATTGCCATCGCTATCAATGTCAAGACATTCACGGTCATTGCCATCACTATCAATGTCAAGACATTCACGGTCATTGCCATCACTATCAATGTCAAGACAGTCACGGTCATTGCCATCACTATCAATGTCAAGACATTCACAGTCATTGCCATCACTAACAATGTCAAGACATTCACAGTCATTGCCATCACTAACAATGTCAAGACATTCACAGTCATTGCCATCACTATCAATGTCAAGACATTCACAGTCATTGCCATCGCTATCAATGTCAAGACATTCACAGTCATTGCCATCGCTATCAATGTCAAGACATTCACAGTCATTGCCATCGCTATCAATGTCAAGACATTCACAGTCATTGCCATCGCTATCAATGTCAAGACATTCACAGTCATTGCCATCACTATCAATGTCAAGATATTCACAGTCATTGCCATCACTAACAATGTCAAGACATTCACAGTCATTGCCATCACTATCAATGTCAAGACATTCACAGTCATTGCCATCACTATCAATGTCAAGACATTCACAGTCATTGCCATCACTATCAATGTCAAGACATTCACAGTCATTGCCATCACTATCAATGTCAAGACATTCACAGTCATTGTCATAACTATCAATGTCAAGACATTCACAGTCATTGCCATCACTATCACTGGCACAATCATTACTGTCACTGTTCCGGTGGCTTAGTGTTTAGATGTGTTCGGATGCGTGACATTGCAGGTTCCAACTCTGGCCAAGTCATACCAAAGACTCATAAAAATTATACTTAAAGCTGCCTTGCTAGGCGCTCAGCATTAAGAGCATTAAGAGATTAGTGTCAGCCTAGTGTCAGGATAATGTGACTGGGGGGGGGGGGGTATCATGCTACATGTATGTTGCATGATGCCCTAGTGCTAGACATCACTATAAACTGCCACACTGCAGACATCGTAGTGATATGTTATAGCTACGTTAAAGATCCAAATCACACACACACACACACACACACACACACACACAGACACACACACATCATCATCATCATCACTGTGACATTGCTACAGCCATCACTGTCATTGCCACTGTCATCTGATTGTCATTGCCACAGCCATCACCTTCATTGCCACAGATATCACTGTCAGGACATTGATACCTATGTCTCAACATCAAAGCAAGGTCAACACAACACTGGGCTGCACTTAGAAGATATTAGACTAAGTAGTAATTACAAGTATCCTTTACATAATAAATCATTCAAAATGTACACTATCTCATCTACCATGAAGTGTTGCAAGAAACATTTAACATCAGTTACACATGGACCCATGTAATCTGCAGTTAAACAGACTCAGTCGTTACGTAATCTGTATAGCTCTAAGGCTGGTTGGGATTCAAATTTCTTTTACCATTACCATGTTACAAAATGATATAATACAATATGACAAGTAAATTCAATCATACTTATACATTTACTAAATGTGAGCTGCTGTAGTTATTACAGAATGTTGCATTATTAGGTACAAATCTTTTGGAATGTGCAAAATTTTGCTACAGATTGGCTTGTATATTTCTCCAATGTATATGGTCCTATCATTATACAAATAATGTAATGTTGGTATAGATGGTATAGATGCAGTTACCAAATCTGACCAAACCTTGCGAGTTTTCTAGTGTCAAAATATGCATGTATTACATGGTTGGGTCCACATCACAATTTACTAACTTAGGTTGTTATATTGTGGTAATGTGTCCATAAGAAAACAAAAATATATAGAGGATATTTGCTTGAAATAAATGAATAACAGATCAATTGAATGAATAAAAACAGTATTTTCATGAGTGGCTAAGCCACGAGTGAAAATGCTAGTTTTTCACCCACGAGATGAAATGTATCTGTTGTTCACTCATTTCAAGCAAATATTCTTTGTATTTTATGCTCACATACATTGGCTACCTCAAGTTTGTGACACAGTGAATTAGCAGATTTCATATGGTAATGTCAGCTATTTACTGTATATGTTCTTCTGTGCTACATATACCTGCACATAAAATTAGTCCCACATCAGATTGATAAAAAATAAACTGATATTTCCAGAATAGCAACAAGTTTCAAGGATAACAGACATGGATTATTAATAAGAAAACAACCACAAGTAATTCATCAATGTATGTTCTGACCAAAAACAAAAAGTTCTTATTTTTTCACTACTGTAAAATATCAATAATTTTTTAATTAGAAAATCAAATAATTAACTGCTTAACATAAAATAAAATATATATGTACTCATCATGTCTACTCACTTGTGATCACATATGGTATAGAAATATATGAGAGATCTCAAAATCCCTATATATTTCATGATCATATCTGGTAGATCAAAGGTTTTCACAGCGCATACAATGAGTAACTGGACATCGGTCAGAGTTTTAATTTGTTTTTCACTTTTTAAAAAATATTTCATAGCCACAAAACACAAAACAAAAGGTGGTAAAGTTAACAATTACAAAAACCTGTAACTCAATGAATTTGTTTGTGTACAATACACATTAAAGTTAACAATTACAAAAACCTGTAACTCAATGAATTTGTTTGTGTACAATACACATTAAAGTTAACAATTACAAAAACCTGTAACTCAATGAATGCCCCAGGTTTGTGTACAATACACATTATAGTCTCTAGTGCCACTTTCTTCAATACTATGCTGTTACCGGTATTTGTCAGCACACCATACTTTTGGAATAATTTATGTGATATAGATAGGCCTAAATGATGACAAAATTATATCAGCAACAACAAAAATTACTTATTTAGGAACTTAACTTTACTAGAAATACCCATTAAGACTGTATTTTTTATTTTCAAGGTACATATATTATGTCAACTTGTTGTCAATTATTAATTTTAAAAAAACAGTATTGTAAATTAAAATATTATTGTTGAACTAAAATAAAGTCTAAAGTATAGTTTAATTAAACATTATTTTATAAATAATTTGAAAAGAAAGATTTTGTGGAAAAATAACACACACAGACATAGTAGCAACAAAACTGAATTGCAAATTTAGCATACAGAACAGACCAGACTAATCTATTTTACAAAATCACTCCATAGGTTCATTTGTCAATGTTAACATTCATGTCAGTGAAGTGTGTATAAATTTGGACATTATATTGATTCAATCACATGACTGGGTGACTCAAGCAGCAAACCAGTAAGACAAGAATTAAGCCACTAATTGCCACATATGTAATTCCCCATGTCAAGGATGGTACACCTTTCATGCTGATTACAAAGCTTGGGAATACTATTCAATCAGAATCAGTCCAGCAGTGCATGTCTGCCAACATAAAAAATGCTTCACTCTCCAATACAAAATGTATGGCATAAAAAGCTATTCACTGGCAACAGAGGCATAAAAGTATAAATTATACAAAGGAATCAGTCAGTTTGAAACTATTAATACATGCAGTTTCTACAGCAGAATTTTTGATGAGTCATACACACTGGCTATTTGTGTAATAGCAAATCTGAGATATTTAGTTAACAGGCATCGCTTGATACAAAAACCCTTTCATCCATTCCTATACATTTCAAATAAAAGTAAAAAATATTTGAGACAGAACATCAACGGAACACAAAGATACCAAAGTTTTTGTAACTGTACATAGAGCTAAGAAAATAATAAACAATATTTTTCCTTTGTACAACGACAAGTACTGGTTGTTGAAGGTTAAACTGTAACAATCCTCTGCTTCCATGATCTTTGTTGCAGGAAGTGATTTACAACTTACAATCTATATTCCACATCTCTCCAATGATATGACCATGTTTGATGATAAATCTATCCACATCAGTTACCAAATTGGGTAAATTTTAATCTAGAAAAGAGCTATCCAATTATAAGCTTCACCCCCCACCCCACCCCACCCCACACCAATTATAACTTTGTCCCCTGAGTTTTTCATACAAGCAATATCATTAGCAGCATGCAAATTTCATGCAGATTAGGAAAGCATCTAGCTTTAAAAACCTTAGCAATACAACCCAGCTATTGCATGACTCCAAGACAATTTAGTTCAAAGTCGATCTTTGAGCTCATTTGGACTATAAAACAAGGATCAGGCAGACACAGTGACTACAATAGCAACTGAAATCCCATTTTCATGCATACTGTAATTTAATTCAACAAATAAATTCAGTGCGAGAGGCACAATATTGTACCATACATACTCAGTTTTGAGTCCAACTGCAAATGGCACACTCAAATTTGCCATCACATTATGCAATGGTATACCTGGATCTGTGCAGATAAACCCTGATCTGCATTTACATTATGCTATGGCAGATCTGGATCTGTACAGATCGTTTGGAATAATTGGTAGAAAAAAACAAGATAAACCCTGATCTGCATTTGCATTATGCTATGGCAGATCAGTGATCTTTTGCTGTTTTCAGCTTGAATCAACTTATAATTGAATACATATGGTGCATTAGGAGTAAGAAGCATTCATCCAATTTTTAGTCTTTGTAGTCTGAAAAATAATGACCATAAAATGGAAATCTTCGACAGTATAATCATGCCTATAAATTGGAATCTATCCCCAGTGTGAAAATCTTTGGAAAACTTTTATGACTCCAGCATAATGATACTTAGAAGTTATCTATAACATCTTTGATATCACACATCTGGCCTGATATAGGATAATGGGAGCCTTGGGTTGATATGGCATATGATATGGAAACTGCCATTAGAGAAACATTTCATCATACAATTTATTAAAATGTTATTTTTTTAAGAGAAATATAACTTAGTTGATGAAATAATCTGAAACTATTGTTTGGGCTTTTCTTCTTCATGTTCTTCACAACAATAGGTTTTCTCAGATGTATTAACATGGTGTAATATCAAAAATATTAAACATGACACACACTCTATGTAAAGTCTACAGACTGTGTGATAAAAGTAAAGTGTACAGACTGCGTGATACAAGTAAAGTGTACAGACTGTGTGATAAAAGTAAAGTGTACAGACTGTGTGATAAAAGTATTTTTAGGGTGGATGACAGTACACAAATTGTTGGTGAAAAGTACTCAGGAAATAATTATACACAATATTTTAGAATAAATGTAAGCTTCCTTCAAGAAATGTAAAATACATTACACATTTACTGTATCAAATAGCTCTTTAATGTAAAATACATTACACATTTACTGTATCAAATAGCTCTTTAATGTAAAATACATTACACATTTACTGTATCAAATAGCTCTTTAATGTGCTGAACACAGTGGTAATAATGATCACATAAAGATTGGAGATTGAAACAATCTAGTTGAAAGTGCTTCATAGATGTGGTTCAAGAAATATGCTAAGGTGGATCTTTACCCTTTAACATGAAAGAGTGAGCTATGTAAGTAAAACCAATACTAACGGTAATTTATGCAAATGATTACCTCATCCTTACTGATGGTTGTGTTGGTGGGAGGCCGATTTCCTAAAGACAGTTTGAATACATATATATAGTTTGTTATTGACAGTATCATTCCATGATGCCTCCTACTTACCAAATAAGGATTTTTTTATACACTGTTTAAAATCAGTGTGTTGTCTTTTAAAATCAGATGGTTGAATTAGTGATAGTAAATCAGAGAAAATGAAAATTTTTAATATATTTCTGGTTTCAATATATTTCAAGGCAATATTTGTTTCTGTAATTTCTGCAGAAAATAATGTATGGTAGCTGGCAAGCAAACATTTTGTAGATTGGTTTCCACTAATTAAGGCAACCTTAAGTTTCAGCATCTGTATGTATTCTCATGCAGTTCATAAATTTGGAGATAAGTTCCTTATAAAAAATATAAAAAAGAAAAAGTACTCATCTCATATTTTTTCATGCAAATTAAAATTAATTAATTAATAATTTTTAGAAGCCATGGAAGTTTTACAGAGACAAACAACTTTCTGATTATTAATAGAGCAATTGTTGTTTTTTTTGTTTAAGGCGCAAACTGAAAAGCAGGAATAACATCCTATTTTCATATAAAGTTCTGTAGTTTGGTTGGGAAAGAGACACATAAGCAGGGTTTAAAGGGCTGGATCCCAATTTTTGGGCATAATAAGATATTTCTTGGCAATGTCATAAGGGTAACTCATTCAGTTCAGCCAAAAGACTTTAAACTGGGAATCTCCTAAATGCTCCAAAAGCAAGTCATATTGTCTGATGGTGAATTTGGTACAACATCTTGAAATATGACTCTGGCTGAACCATCAGAAACACAACCATAGTCCAGTCTGGATCTAATAAAGGTTACTGGTATATACAAGTTAAGAGCTAATCTTTTTATCAGTACCCCCCTCAGTGTGGACTACTACTTTGAGTAAATCACAAGGGAAGGGATTTCAGGAAATAAGCTGCAGTTTCTTCATGTGAAGAATGAAGGTGCATGATTTCTCAAAGACAATACATAAAAACTTGGTTTCCTCAATAACTGGATAGGTTTTCACCCTACCCGAGTTTTAAAGATCATGATGTTTTATTTGTAGCTGACAGAAATGCATACATGCTGTTTTTGATTTTGAGAATTTAAAACAAATGGCATTTGTCCAATATTTTTATCTTGTTTATATTTTGTTGCAAGTGTCTTTCAATTCTATGCATATGTTTGGATCAATAATAACATATCAATTAGGAAATTATATCAACAAATAGGCATCAATCCACACCAGGAGCCAAACACTGTGATGATATTAAATCTCATGTTACACAGCATTAGATATAAATTATTGCCGTGAGGCACACATATCACCTGTTCATACAAATCAGAGAGGTCAAAGACAAACGAAGAAAAGATGATCAAACAATGTGCTCATTATACTGATTAGAAGTTAATATGCTTTATTTATTTTCTCTATGTATTGTATTTTATAATTTAAAAAATGGTACTGGCCTGCCATATTATTATCTGTTTGACCGAAACTGGAGAGACATTCTATTTCTAGGTATAAGGTAGTGACTCTTGATGTCACACTGCTGCTGCTAAACAACCCTATTCATTAAAACATGAAGATTAGATTTGTTCTTGAAGCCTGATGGATGAAGTGACTGAGAATTACTAATGGCTGGGGCATACAAATATGTTGCAGTTATCTGCATTGGCATAATCATCACCATCATCTTCGGGGACTCTGAGTGTCCGAGTGGTCTAAAGCGCTTACCATTACAGATCACTGCCATCTCACCTGTGTGTGTGCAGGTTCAAGTCTTGGATTCAGCTAATGTAGTTCTTTGAGAAAGCTTGCCAGTAGCTTCTTGTGGATCAGTGGTTCTTTCTGGGGTTTTCCCAGGTTCTTCCTCAACCATTTATACTGGTCTCCTAGTATAACCTATCTTGTGCTGAAAAATGGTGTTAAACCCTACAACTACAACAACAACAACAACAACCATCATCTTCAAGCCCAAGTTCTCTTCATGGAGCATAGAGCCATAGCAACGCTTCTGATCCATAACACTTATTTTGTGCTTCCTGTATGACATCTCCCCAGGGGGTTCCTGCCATCTTTATATCTTCCCCAGTGGAACATTTCCATCTTTCCTTCGGCCTTTCCTAACTCTCTGTTAACCATGGGTTTGATTCTAAGGACTGGGGAATGATGATTTCTGCTGGCTTCCTCAAGGAGTGTCCTATACTTAACTTTCTCTTAGCTGTTTCCATGGTTACAAGTTGCTGGTTGGTTAGTTAACGGAGTTTTGTGTGACTTATTGTTTCTGGCCGTCAGATGATTATATCAGACATTTGTTGACAAATGATTACAGTCTGTTTGATGTGGTAGGGTCAGACACTCCATCTCCACTGTTTAATATCCTGAGTTTGTTCTTCATAGAGAGCATGTCAGATGTCAGACAGGTATGAGGGTATTAAAAGCATGCCTGACTTTTGTGATCCTCATTTTTGTTCATCTACTGTTCCACCATTATGTACATAAACTTGCTTTAACGTTTACCTCTTTCAACAGTTTATAAAGTCTGATATACTATCTATTCTACCTAGAACATCTTAATTTAAGTACATGTACATATATTTGCCATTTCTTATGTACTTTTACACTTAATTATGTCAGATTATGTCTAAACCTGCAGTCTATCAGCATGTTAACATGACACAAACAGTTCTGTGATTCAACACTGCAGTACCTGCCAAAGATTATCAAGTCTTTGATTCAGTCTTGGATATAAAATCCACACGGGGTGATCATAACTGCTTTGTAAACAACCTTCAACTCCGCCTATCTGTATCAGATGCCAAACTGCTCTTATCATTTACTGATATATAATTCAAGTGTGCACTAATTTCCATCAAGTTTACAAAGCTAGATGATTGTATATGCAAACAAATTATCTAAAACAAAATTGATTTGGTAAGTTCACTGCATAAAAATTATGTTTATTAGATTTGTCTACATACAGCAGATGAAACATAAAAATATACTGGCCTTGAAAATTAAATAAAAGTTGATAACAAATCCTGTAATGATTAAGTCTCGCTTTTGAAAGTTGCTGCAAGAAATATAAAAACACAAAAGCAAGAAAGTTTAGGGGAATTGGTTCTGCCAGTCCATGTATAACTTGGTAATATTGCTAGAATATTCTCCATGGTCCAACTTGTTTTATTTTTGAACATGTGCCAAGGTAAATTGGTACAGGTATATGTTTTAACCAGGAATGAACAGCAATCAAAATATGACTAATTGTACCCTAGAGGGATAAAATGCAAACAAAAAGTTTAGACAATATCAAATTACAGCATCTCCAAAGAAAATAGAGTATATCCTGGAATGTTGAATTATTTTAACCAACTCGAAAAGTTTTATCCCAGAAAAAGAAAGAAACTACAGTAGTCTCCCTCTTATATGAACATATCTTTGGCACTGAAAAACTGACCTTATACTGGAAGTCACCTCTCTTGAGAGGGGCAAAAATGTAATCATATACTATTTTGGTGCTGGGTAAAGTGGTCTCCAATTAGGGGGTGGCCTCTTGTTGGATGGGGACTCTCAAGAAAGGGTGCACAGTACATGTATGGGGGAAAAAATATCTATTTTTGCTCATTTATAAGTCTCAGTTAAAAAAATATTTGAAAATTATTTCAGTAACTGTAAATTCATATTATCCTTAATATTGTGCAGATCAAAAATTAAGTAATTCTGTTGGGAAAAAAAGGATTTTAATTTTGGCTATTTATATTTCAGATATTATTTGGATAAAGTTCCATTTTGCTTTTAATTGGTTCCAACCCTCAGCTGAGTGACACAAAAGACTTTAATGTTCTCTAAACAATTCTACTAACAGCTGCCTCGCTTGGCGCTCAGCATTAAGAGGGTAATGTTAGGACTTGATGGCCTGGTGGCAGGATAATGTGACTGGGTGGGACATCATGCTAAATGTCAGCGACATGATGCCCCAGTGCTAAACATCTATAAACTGCCACACTGCAGACATCGTTGTGATATGACTGGAAAATGGTTAAAACTCCAAATCATACACATACAAACACACATTTTGTCTATATCATGCATAAGAAATGGGAGCAAACTGCCTTAATTTCCCAACTGACACAACATAGTAGTCAACTTAGACTCGCTGGAGGGTATTGAACCCATGACCCTTTGATGCTTATCAAATGAGTCACCATATCTCTCTTATTATCAAGAAAGGTTATAATTTTTAATGGTAGTAAAAAATTTGACAGAATTTATTTTCACCCCCTCATTTCAAGTCTACTAAAACACTAAACTTTCTAAAAAAATGTTGATAATCCATACAGTTAAACTATTAATCTCTAAATGAGTTCTCTTTTCATATTTATTAATCTGAAGTGCAAGTAAACGTACACTTCCTTAATCTGTAATAAATCAATACAAGTGATGAAAATGTTTTGTTAATGTTAATTGGAAAAATTGACAATTTCTTGGCCAACAATAGATCAGGCACATTTGTTCTATACTGCAATTCTATGGATAATAAATAATTCCAAAAAGAGAAGGCCTAGGGTTAATTACATATAAAAGTAATTAGATTAAAATTACTTTTGAAAATATTGATGAAAAGTTACTCCCTCTGCAACATAGTATCTGATTACACATTTTGGAATGTACTTACTGCATGAATTTGCTCTATACCGTTTGCTTGAACTGAGACCCTAAACTGTCTGCATATTATGCAATAGCAAGACCCTAAACTGCCTGCTTATTATAAAATAGCAGATCAGACTCTAAACTGCCTGCATATTATGTAATAGCAGATCAGACTCTAAACTGCCTGCATATTATGTAATAGCAGATCAGACTCTAAACTGCC
The DNA here is from genome assembly GCA_029339505.1 of Unio delphinus. NCBI lineage: Eukaryota > Metazoa > Mollusca > Bivalvia > Unionida > Unionidae > Unio > Unio delphinus. The sequence continues at coordinate 3,188,022 of JAQISU010000242.1, forward strand.
TGCATATTATGTAATAGCAAGACCCTAAACTGTCTGCATATTATGCAATAGCAGATCAGACCCTAAACTGCCTGCATATTATGTAATAGCAGATCAGACCCTAAACTGCCTGCATATTATGCAATAGCAAGACCCTAAACTGTCTGCATATTATGCAATAGCAAGACCATAAACTGCCTGCATATTATGCAATAGCAAGACCATAAACTGTCTGCATATTATGCAATAGCAGATCAGACCCTAAACTGCCTGCATATTATGTAATAGCAAGACCCTAAACTGCCTGCATATTATGCAATAGCAAGACCATAAACTGCCTGCATATTATGCAATAGCAGATCAGACCCTAAACTGCCTGCATATTATGTAATAGCAAGACCCTAAATTGCCTGCATATTATGCAATAGCAAGACCCTAAACTGCCTGCATATTATGCAATAGCAAGACCATAAACTGCCTGCATATTATGCAATAGCAGATCAGACCCTAAACTGCCTGCATATTATGTAATAGCAAGACCCTAAATTGCCTGCATATTATGCAATAGCAAGACCATAAACTGTCTGCATATTATGCAATAGCAAGACCATAAACTGTCTGCATATTATGCAATAGCAGATCAGACCCTAAACTGCCTGCATATTATGCAATAGCAAGACCATAAACTGTCTGCATATTATGCAATAGCAAGACCATAAACTGCCTGCATATTATGCAATAGCAAGACCATAAACTGCCTGCAGATTATGCAATAGCAGATCAGACCCTAAACTGCCTGCATATTATGCAATAGCAAGACCATAAACTGCCTGCATATTATGCAATAGCAAGACCCTAAACTGTCTGCATATTATGCAATAGCAGATCAGACCCTAAACTGCCTGCATATTATGTAATAGCAAGACCCTAAACTGCCTGCATATTATGCAATAGCAAGACCCTAAACTGTCTGCATATTATGCAATAGCAGATCAGACCCTAAACTGCCTGCATATTATGCAATAGCAAGACCCTAAACTGCCTGCATATTATGCAATAGCAGATCAGGATCTATGTTCTTTACAGTTGGACCTGACTTTCTGTTTTCAATTGCTTTTTTTTGTTTTTGTGGGCATTTTCAAGAATGAGTAATATTTAAGTCTTCAAACTAAAATTATTTAACATTTGAGGAACAACAAATTAATATTTCTTTTAATTCCAGTATTGCTTAACTATCTTCTACTGTCTTGTATTCTTGGAACTTTGTTGCTCATATACAAGAGGTGACAGCATGACTTAAGAGATCAGTCCTGAATTTTCAGCAGACGACATTTAGATGTAAAAAGCTGTCATTAAGCAGAACCAAATAAATTTAACTTCAAATTTCCTAATACTAACTTGTGTCAAATTAAAACTAACAGATCAGTTATAAAGCTCTATCTCTGATTAACCAATGGTTATCAATTCAGTCAGCTGTACCTCATTTGAAAATGTAGCTTGGGGGGGGGAGATACAAATAATTTAATCATGTGATATCCACTTACAATTACTGCATTGCTATACAGCATCTCTTCATGGCACTATCCTCCAGTGCAAGGACATTATAATTTAAGTTACTGGAAGTCTAAAAGTAGTCTATTGAAGGGACCAACACTCCTCTACTAGGTGTCCAAAGAAAAAACTACTGGAATTCAAGAACATTTCATCTTTGGAACTGAGAAGTGTTGTATCCATCTGTGATATTCTTCAGCAACATGATCTTTAAAGTTCCATCTGTGGAAGTCATACTGGTGTTGAGATCTAGACCATTTTCATTTACAACAAACTGGACAATGGTGAAGACCTGTTTCAAGATGACCATTATTTTGGGAATAGTGATCATGAAAAGATTTTCAAGATGGCTGTTTTGGCAGCCATATATAAGATAAGGCACCATTTTTATTTAAGAATAACAAGATATGTTGATAAGAAGTCTTTTGGCAAAATCTCTTTGTTAATATCACTATAAATTTGGAGTAGTAGCCATATGAATATTTTCAAGATGGCCACCATGTCACATCAGCATCATGTTCAGCTCGACACTGTAAGAAGTCTTATGGTGAAAACTTCATGGCAATATATGTTTCCATTTAGGAGGAGTAGTCAAGATAACTGTTAACAGTTACAGGATTCATTGGTCCACTTGGCCCATAAACTCCCATCCCCAGATTGGACTGCATTCTAGATGGGAATTTTGGGTGGGATCTGGGCCTTTCTATCCACCCAGGTTTTTAAGGCTCTGGAGGTGAAGTTACGGACACTACCAGTACTTATGATAGCCTCAACTGCCTACTAGGCTGTATTCTTCAATCTTTTGAAGAAAGAATTCTCCAGCTGCATTCAGAGACTGTTTGAGGATAATGCCAAGACAACAAGATATGCTTTAGAGATGTTAAAAGTCTTGCTGGAGTAACCTCACTTGATGCAGAGACATTATTCAGTGGGTAAATCCCTACAGGGCTTATAGTAAGATAAGAGGGATCAGAAATAACAATCCCTAGCCATGGCACTGGACCTGGATACACTGGTGAAATATATCCCGTGGACCCCCCTCCCTCAAAAGTTGACAAGCCACCACCTCTCAACATTTGAAACGGGAAAACCATCTGAAATGAAATCAGTCTCAAAACTCTTTTCTGCCTGTCATTTTTAGTTTTTAGACCCACACCCTTTCCCAAAGGAGGTAGAGATTATCACTCCTAGGGAATGAGGTGAATGTATGCATGAGGCAGATTACTGAATGACTGATATTCAATCAACAAAATAGGCATAAGGTAGGTATGTGGCATTGATGTTCAATCAACAAGCCATTCAGAAGGCAAGGAATGTGTGACACTATTCAACCAATGAGGTATGTATGAAGCTGAGGTATTTGTGTCTGATAATTAGTCAGTACAATAAAACCTCATCTTTGCAAGTATGCCCCAATAGCAAAAGTTTATGATTGAATACATCACAACAAAATATGGACTGTTATGGCAAGATCAGTACAATAATAGCATTAGGCCTAATGCTTAAATTTCAATTTCTTTGCATAATTTGGACACATTAAAAACATTTATGTAGTTCTGAATATCTGCAGCTTATCCAGATCTCTGTCAAATGCAAATTCCTGCCATCCTTACCATGCATACTAACGAGTCAAACCATAAACTGCACAGATGATGATCTGCCATCGCATAATGCTCAGGCAGATCTGGATCTGTGCAATTTGTTAGGACTAATAAGTAGAACAGCACAGACCCGAATCTGCAGGCTATGGTTGATTAGGACTCAACTTGTAAGTGAGTATACCGTATTTGTCTCATCGATAAATTCTTGGCAGTTCATGATACAATAGGTTAACATTTCAGAAACGTATCGTGAAACCAGTTTCAGATGCCACCTTCCTACTACAGACACTATATAATGACTTATATGAACACTTAAGTTGACTTCTACATTTTGCTGTATATAATGGACATTTCTTGATAAAATTCAACATTTTTTTTGTTATCCATGGTGTTCCTAATAGTCAGGATTCACTGTGGTTGTTGTTGTTGTTGTTGTAGGGTTATAACACCATTTTTCAGCACATGATAGGCAATACATGGCGGCCAGTATTAATAGTGGAGGAAGAACCTGGGAAACCCCCGGAAAGAACCACCAACCCACGAGAAGCTACTGGCAAACTTTCTCACATAACCACATTGGCTGAATCTGAGACTTGAACCCACGCAGACAGAGTACTGTATTTGTATTAAGAAGTCTAGATATGAAAGATATCCTTTGGAACTGTAGACCATGATAACAAAATTGTGAGAAAGCATAAGCTTGTAGTACATATACTACCAACAATAAACCAATATTGAAAATCAATATTCTGTCTGTCAAGGTTTTCTTCTACCAAACAAAGAAACTAATTTCATGATTTGATCCAGAATTGGTAAGGTAATGCTATTTATGGATGTTATAATCAAGCGAAAGTTGCAGCAATTTAAAGGCAGATCAAGAGATGACCTCTGAAGAAAAGATGAATGTATACAACAAAATATGTTACTAAGAAAGTGAGTGGGTGGGTTAGCTATGAATGCTTTCTTTCTAGTTCAGCACTTTATTTGCCAGAAGAAAATTTTTTTATTCTGATTTGCTCTCTTTTAACCACTCATTTCTTAAGAAGCCTCAGTGGCTCAATGGTTAGCACACCAGAGTTGAGAATTAAAGGGTACTCTTGGCTAAGTCTGGATTGGTTACCATAGTATTTTCATGGATGAAGCACATCACTCCAATAGGATAAGTCTGGATTGGCTACCATAGTATTTTCATGGATGAAGCACATCACTCCAATAGGATAAGTCTGGATTGGCTACCATAGTATTTTCATGGATGAAGCACATCACTCCAATAGGATAAGTCTGGATTGGCTACCATAGTATTTTCATGGATGAAGCACATCACTCCAATAGGATAAGGCTGGATTGGCTACCATAGTATTTTCATGGATGAAGCACATCACTCCAATAGGTTCAGCACACAAATAACTTCCTTGTGTTGCTGCCATAAACACCCAATTACCGTAAATGTATTTCATACCATGTATGTCCTAAATTATTTGGGAAAAACCATGTATCTTGAATAAATTATAAGCTATCAAATCAACCATATCAAAATAATAAAATGCCTGACAAAATAATGAAAATAACTGTACCATGTACTATGTGCAAGTAAACAGAATACATGTACAGTGTATAAAAAATAACTACCATGTAACATGTAAAATAATATAAAGAAAACATCTGTTCAGTGTATTCATTTTTTTAATAAAAATACTCTGTACCATAACAAAAATAATGTACAGTGGACTAAACCAAAAAAATTAACTACCATGTACATGTACAAAATAAACAAAATGTCTAACATGTACATAATAAAAAAAATTATCTGCACAGTTTGCAAAAGTGAAGAGTCAACTAAAATAATGAACAAGGATTCACAATAAAATCATCTAGTGTGAACAACTGTCTGTTATTGATTAATACAGAAAATAATTTGAGGAATATGGAAGCCATTTTTATTGTGCAAGAACTTAATGTACAAATGTGGCACACATGAAAAAAGCTTATCCAATAGACAAATCCAATTAGACTATCAATGTTTTCAAAATCAACACCATTATTGACAAAACTACTTTAAAGTGGATTTTAATCTCCCCAAATAAAATACCTAATCACTGATTTTATCTTTAACCAGTACAAACTTAACAGGTCATATCATTCTTTGACATAAATTTCTATACATAATGCATAAGCATGAACACTGTTTGTTGCAATTTTATGCATAATGTATAAGCATGAACACTGTTGCAATTGTATGCATAATGCATAAGTATGAACACTGTTGCAATTGTATGCATAATGCATAAGTATGAACACTGATGCAATTGTATGCATAATGCATAAGTATGAACACTGTTGCAATTTTATGCATAATGCATAAGTATGAACACTATTGTCGCAATGACCCTCCAATTATCATAGTATTTTCACAAACCATATCAAACTGTGGAAGTTAAAATTTTATATGTATCATTTTGTAACATTTTAACAAGTAAATATTTTAAATTTCAAACTGAATTTTTTTAAAGATTATTTGTAAACTATCATGAGTTTATTATGCCAAGATATGTTTTAAAAATTCAATAGCTACATCTTCCATCATACACTGTGCCAGCAGCTCTGGGTCTACGCAGTTTTTTTGGAGCAATCAGTAAAACAAACAACACATTTCCTCTCCATGCATGTGTCTGTGTGTGTGTGTGTGTGTGGGTGTGTGTGTGTGTGTGTGTGTGAGAGAGAGAGAGAGAGAGCGAGAGAGAGAGAGAGAGAGAGAGAGAGAGAGAGAGAGAGAGAGAGAGAGAGAGAGAGATTATTAATGACATGCTACTGAAAGTCTTTGAACATAATAATTCTTAGTACACAGTCCACAATAGTATTCATCAAGGCAGTCTTTTGGAAAATCTTGCTTTTACAATCGTCCTGTGTACAGCTTTCACTATTTTGTGACATATATGTATAAATGAAATTCAGAAAATGCTCCAAGTTCAAAAAATGAAGAAAATATTGGATTCCCTTAGTTTTCACATCTAAGTAAAGCACTCATTGTAAGACCATTAATCATAAAACAGTTCTCGTACAAGACTGTAACAATGTAACAATTCTACCATCTTAAACTAAGTACAAAAACAGAAGTGAAAAACCAAACATTTTTGATTAAAATTGAATAGAACTTTTATTTCCCAAAAACACAAAGTGAAAATTTCCAGAAAATACAGTATGTATTGTTAATTAAATTCCAAATATTCATACATGTCCCAACACAAGTCCAAAATTATAGAATATTCCAAATGAATTCTAATAGTTTGTTTAATGCGCTGGTGTGCAAATAGTCTTTATTGTGCTAATGTACCAAAAGTATTGAATGTGCTGATTTACTACAATGATATATTCCAGTATGTCTTCAAACAAGTCCTCAATAATCTGTTTTAATCCAAAAGCCAATGAGGGCTATGTAATTCACATGAATAATTAAAAAACATAATTCCTCTCAAATTAATTGTTTTAACCAAATCCATTGTTCATACACAAACTGTCACCTGACCAATGCTGCAAAAGGATGTTCTGAAAAACTAATTATTTCCAATTTAAAATTCCCTAATTTGTAAACAAGGTCAGTCCTAGAAATCAAATTTTAGTAATCATATTTTATCCCCAATAAGCATGACGAAAATCAAGCTAGACAAAGATTTTGACCCTCAATCACTGACAAAAGTCAAACACATGATATAAGTTTAAAAAACATAACATGGCAAATATGGTCACAGATCATATTTCATTAAGTGGTATTAAAAATGATATGTATCAAGTATATATTTTTTATAATGTCTCTCATTGTAAGTCAGCATTATAATGAGTGAGTACTATGTGTTTTCCATTAAATAATTCCCCGTCCGGATGTAGAATGTGCTCTCTATCAAGTCATAAGAGGCAACTAATGGAGGCAGAAATGACTGTGGCTTGGTGATTAACATGCTGGACTTGCAACTGAGTGGGCTTAGATTTAAATCTTAAAACTGGATCAACCCAAGTCAGCTACTGTGATGTATCCTTGGATAAGGTACTGTTACGGCTATTGGATTTAATTTATTTATTTTTTTTAAATGTTAAATCCAAATTTGTTATTTTGCCTTTAAAATGAATTGATTGGGATATTTTTTCTAGAATGTTCAGGCTGACTTAGATTCTCTAATTGTAAACAAGTTTGACCTTGGCTTGTTTGACCTAAATCCTGACCTTGCTTTAGACATTGTCAACAAGCCTCTAAATCTATTGGTCAATTTCAAGGACAACACTTTTATTGAGGGTGGGAAGTGAATGATTTCCTTCTAGAATATTTCATTATTACGTGACCTGGAGAAGGTAGCTTCTTTTCTATGACCTTCCAGACTCACATGATTCCTCTTGTTTATGAGGGAATTACAATATATATATATAGCTGTGTTTAGAAGCTAATTGTAGTAGATTTTGGGCTTATTGTAAGTTATAAGTTGTGTATTTATGTTCGAGTTATAATTATTTTGGACTTTGTGTCAATTCGTTGGAAAAGAAGAATTATTCTATTTATCTGGAAAAGGACATATGTTTCATAATTTCATTTGGATGATTTAAAAACAAGAACTGTACCACGTGACATTGTCAGCCATTTTGGATTATTACATCGTCAAGATTCGAACCTGGAACTATTAGAACATTTATTTATCAGGACTTGCAATTCCATTAGTGGATTATTTTGTGAATTCTATATTTGTTGGATTTGATTCTCTAAAACCGTAAGTTTATTTATTTTATGAAAATAATTGTACTTAATAAAATCATTGTTAAAGTTATACAAGCTTGTTAGTTTTCACTCTTTCTGTGTTGCTGCTTATTCGAGCCTAAGCACGTAACAGGTACTATTATGCAAGGTACTCCAATATTATTGAGCATATTAACCTTTTTGTGTTATTGTGCTGTAAAACCCCAAGCCATAAACAATCTATCCAATAAATGATATGTACATCTAAGATAGTAAAACACAAATTTATTCAGAAACTTCTATATTTAGACACTTACAACTATTGAACAAAGACCAATGAAGAAAGATCTCGAACAGGTCTGTCCAACTTTTTCACATGAAGGATCACTTTGCAATTTTATTTTTTCACTCATAGGACTATTAACAAACACAGCTTATATTTCACAGGCTGTAAAACTTGGGCAAACCAAGATATATATTTTTGGGCAAATCTAATTCTGGCACACATGTTGTACATTGACAACCCTGATCTAAAGCCAAATTTCTATTTTTACATTACTGAGACTATGCCCAAACTTTTGATCTGAAAAGAAAAGGATACAAGCATAGCAGAAATCAATTCTGATGAATGTCAGTTCTGTCATAAACTTTTTATTAACCTCTTCTGCCAATTTGAACTGTCACATTAGCAACCACAGCCATATGATTCATTGCCTCCAACAATAAAAACACCATTACTATGAAATATTTATGCAGAGTGAATTCAGTGAATGATGCAAATACATTAATGCTGTGTGTGATGGAATGGCTTTTCCAAAGAAAAAAAACCTGGATGCCAAGTTCAAGCTTGACAAATTCAAATGGCAATTCTGGTTGTCTGCTTCTAGTCTGATAATTTCAAATGGCAATTCTAATGTTCTGCTTCTACCAGTAGTTTGATAATTTCAAATGGCAATTCTGGTTTTCCACTTCTAGTCTGATAATTTCAAATGGCAATTCTAATGTTCTGCTTCTACCAGTAGTTTGATAATTTCAAATGGCAATTCTAATGTTCTGCTTCTACCAGTAGTTTGATAATTTCAAATGGCAATTCTGGTTTTCCACTTCTAGTTTGATAATTTCCAATGGCAATTCTGGTTTTCTGCATCTAGTTTGATAATTTCAAATGGCAATTCTGGTTGTCTGCATCTAGTCTGATAATTTCAAAAGGCAATTCTGGTTGCCTACTTCAAACTTGACAACTTCAAATGGCAATTTTCTTCATGTGGAATCTACCAAACTTATTGTGCTAATTTTACTGACATAAAGTGGATGCACATTAACAGTGTCAACAATCTGTAAATTCATTTAATTTCAAAATGTAGTGACACAATATTATTAAAACTTCAAACTTCAAGTATTTGTACCAAAGTATATCATAGCAAAATGAGTCAAAATTAGATATAAATAGCAGGGTGTGACTCGTTTTATGAAAAATGAGTCAAAATTAGATATAAATAGCAGGGTGTGACTCGTTTTATGAAAAATGAGTCAAAATTAGATATAAATAGCAGGGTGTGACTCGTTTTATGAAAAATGAGTCAAAATTAGATATAAATAGCAGGGTGTGACTCGTTTTATGAAAAAAGAGAAATACTTGTACAATGTTTGAAATTACAATAACAGTTCTGTATGAGAAAATTATGAAATGAATAAATAGCCATAAATAATTTTGGAAACCTTCTGGAATTCATGACAAATATTCAGGCTTTCTTTCACAGGAAATGAATACATACATGTGCCACAATAACAATTTTGCCAACTTTTCTCTTTGTACAAGCCTAGGATCTCCATCTTATATAAATATAATGGAATTTTAAACATAGTTGTTATACATGTAGTCACAAACTGACAAAACAACTCATATTGCAAGAAAATGTAAACAATATATATATATATATATATATATATATATATATATATATATATATATATATATATATATATATATATATATATATTATTTTCTAAATTTATTTATTTAGAAAATTTTGAAGTAATATTCGACTGCATGGACACTTAGCTCTAAGTCAATTAGCAGTCTACATCTGAAATGAAAATTGTAGGGGAGGAAATCTCACATCCATCCAATGATTCATTCAAAGAAAAAATGGAAATTTTCAGACTGTAAGAGGGATTTTAAATGGTTTCATGTTTCGCTTGATTTTCTTGTGCAATTTTTAAACAAAATCAGCATCGATTTCATTCACAAACATGCATCACACCTTTGTAAATTATAACTTTTGAAGAAAAAAAAATACTCCCAAAATCTGACATCATCCTTACAAATTTATAAGTTAAATGCACATACTCAGTCTAGCATCTATGTCCACATGACCAGTACAACCCTCGAAAGTAAGTTTTACAGTGAAATGGAAACAAAAAGAAGAATTAATGAAAACAATGAAGAATGAAAGAAAATAAAGAAAAAATTCATACAAAATGCAGAGTGAATGCAAATGAAATTAAATAAATCTTGCATTGTGAAAAAAATTGAGAATGCAAATGCAAAAACATGGAATTCAGAAGGATGAATGATAAATGAAAATTGAATAAAATGTGAATGCATTTAAGAATGGATTTAAAAACCGATTGCTTTCAAGCTGCTGTAAATCACTTTTATATCCTAATCTGGAATTTTACACTGATTTTTTTTAATCTCTTACAAGACATGATCTTCTTCTTCTCAAAAATAATGAAAACAATAACTACTGATGCAAAGCCATCATCACTAGTGGTTGTATCTACAGAATGTTTTGAAACAAAATTTACTTGACATCAAATACTCTATAACTTTATGTCACATGCTCTATAACTTGATTTCACATGCTCTATAAGTTCATGTCACATGCTCTATAACTTGATTTCACATGCTCTATAACTTTATGTCAAATACTCTATAACTTGATGTCAAATATTCTATAACTTGATGTCCAATACTCTATTTCTTGATGTCCGATACTCTATAACTTGAAGTCAAGTACTCTATAACTTTATGTCCAATACTCTCTAACTTGATGTCCAATAACTTGATATCAAATACTCTATAACTTGATGTCCAATACTCTATAACTTGATGTCCAATACTCTATAACTTTATGTCCAATACTCTATAATTTTATGACCAATACTCTATAGCTCGATGTCAAATACTCTATAACTTGATGTCCAATATTTTATAACTTGATGTCAAGTACTCTATAACTTGATGTCCAATAATCTATAACTTTATGTCACATGCTCTATAACTTTATATCACATGCTTTATAACATTATGTCACATGCTCTATAACTTGATGTCAAATACTCTATAACTTGATGTCCAATACTCTATAACTTGATGTCCAATACTCTATAACTTGATGTCAAGTACTCTATAACTTGATGTCCAATGCTCTATAACTTTATGTCAAGTACTCTATAACTTGATGTCAAATACTCTATAATTTTCTGTCACATACTCTGTAACTTGCTGTCGTTACTTTATAACTTGATGTCAAATACTCTGTAACTTTCTGTCACATGCTCTATAACTTGATGTCCAATACTATATAACTTGATGTCAAGTACTCTATAACTTGATATCAAATACTCTATAACATTCTGTCATATACTCTGTAACTTGATATCAAATACTCTGCAACTTGATGTCCATACTCTACAACTGTTTTTTCAGTTTTTGGCAGCTGCAGTTATATTCTCATAATAAATTCATGGCAGCTGCAAATTTTTCAAGCTCAGATCTGCCATCACACAATTCACTGAAAGATCTGGGTCTGTACATTTTCTTAGGAGTAATCAGTAGAACAAACAACATAGAACCTGATATGAAGGTGAATTATGCTAAAGCATATCTGAATCTTTGTGTTTGCAGCTTGACACAACTTATAAGCATGTACATACAGTATTGTTTTTTAACAAGGCAAGATATGTCTGTAAATATGTTAACACTCATTCCAAACGAACAAGAATAAAAGGAAATGATGATCAGAAATAATAATCTCAATGCATTTCAAATGCACTAAATGAAAAACAATGCCATGATAGCTAAAATGCAAATGTGAATGGAATGTAAAAAGAATGCAAATAAAATGAATTCCAAATGCAAATGAATTACATATGAAATGCAAACAAAATGCCAATCATGGACCCGGTCTGAAAGTGATTTCTGGCAGCATGAGTCATGACAGGTAAGACGGCTTTAGGTATAAAAATTGTCTGGAGAAATATTTCTAAATCTAGTGGATGTGTGTTCAAACCCATGTGGCAATATATAGCTTACATCATGCCTTATTGAAAACTCAAGATGTAAGATCCACAACAGTGAGAAGGTAAACCCCTTGTTCTCATACACATATTTGGCCACACTCAAAATAATTAAATAATCGTTGAATTTGAAAGAAAACTTATAACAGATGACAGAGCAAGTACAAACATTTCGTGAAATCTTTCCATTTACCTCATTTTTCTTTAGCACACAGTAGACAAACTGACACATTTGGAAATACATTCAAAAGTAAATACATATCTGAAAATCTGGTTCATCCCATGTGTCTGTGACAATAATTTCCATAAGATTCAGGACAAACAACACAGTACAATCTTGTGTCTATCTTGCAATGAATATGGTAATGTTTAAAACACCTGAATTCTGTTGACTAACATTAGTTGTCAAGTTATTTGCAAACTAATAGAGTAATTTGTTCAAATAACAAGCCTGACTATCCTGTAATCAATAAGACATCTAAAAGCGCGAGTGGGCAGTTTGGTGCCACACTGCGTAATTTAATACTGAAAGCTAAACTGGGAATGTTCACAACATATCAACAGAATGTCTAGTGTTTATTGTTATCTCTCTTTTTTTTTTTCTTCAAGACAGTAACAATAATGGACTATAATCCAGCTACTTAGGCATTTCTGTATGGTCTACAACAGAGCTATACTCAACCTTGGATTTTATTGAAGCAAGTATTCCCAAGTAAGTTAGTATATAGCTGCAACCTTACAAGACTAATTAATATCAGACCTTTTTTGTCCAATACACATTTTATTAAGCTAGAAAACAAAAAATAACACTGACTTTAATCTAGGGTGTGAACAGGCATACACACATATGTACAGACAGATACGCATAGATGTCCAATTTGTCTCCATGTCAAATGAAAAGTAATTTCAATATGAACTGGACTTCTGGATTACTTCTGCACAGCCCTTAAGCCTTTTGACTGATGGATTGAAGCCTGACAGCCCTTATGCCCACTAACTGATGGACTTAAGCCTGACAGCTCTTATGCCAACTGACTTAAGGACTGAAGCCTGACAGCCCTTATACCTTCTGACAGACGGACTGAAACCTGAAGCCTCTGACTGATGGATTGAAGCCTGACAGCCCTTATGCCCACTAACTGACGGACTTAAGCCTGACAGCTCTTATGCCCACTGACTTAAGGACTGAAGCCTGACAGCCCTTATACCTTCTGACAGACGGACTGAAACCTGAAGCCTCTGACTGATGGACTGAAGCCTGACTGCACTTATACCCTCTGAAGGATGGACTGAAGCCAGTCAGTCATTATCCCCTCTGGTTCAAGGCCTGAAGCCTGATGGCCTAAAGCCTGATGGTCTGTATGTACTCTGGTTGGAGGCCAGAAGCCTGACAACCTTTAAGCCTTCTAGTTGATTGCTTGAAGCCTTATGGCCCTTATGCTCTCTGGTTGCTTTCCTAAAGCCTGACAGCCATTATATCCTCTGATGGACGGACTGAAGCCTGATAGTCATTATGACCTCTGGTAGAAGGCCTTAAGCCTGATGGCCTGTATGTTCTCTTGTTGAAGGCCAGAAGCCTGACAACCTTTAAGCCTTCTGGTTGATGGCTTGAAGCCTTATAGCCCTAATTTATGCTCTCTGGTTGATGGCCTGAAGCCGGATGGCCCTTATTCACTCTGGTTGACAGCCTGAAGGCTGATAGTCATTATGCCATCTGGTAGAAGGCCTTAAGCCTGATGATCTGTATGTCCTCTGTTTGATGTCCTGGACCCTAATGCACTCTGGTTGATTGTCTGAAACCTGACAGCATGTATGCCCTTTGGTTTATGGTCTGAAACCTGACAGCTCTTATGCCTTTTGGCTGATGGTCAAAAGCCTTACAGCACTTATGCCCTCTGGTTGATTGATAGCATGGAGCCTGATGCATCTTTACATCACTTTGATATGTAAAAGGATGGAAATGAATGTTCTGTATATAAGACAACTCAGACAATTCTGAAGAGTTGCTCTGTATATTAGACAGATCAGATGATTCTGAAGTATTGATCTGTAATATTATAAAAATTGGATGATTTTGAAGTATTGATCTGTATATTACACAAATTGGATGATTCTTAAGTATTGATCTGTACATTAGATCAGATGATTCTGAAGCATTGATCTGTAATATTAAAAAAATTGGATGATTCTGAAGTATTGATCTGTATATTAGACAAATCGGATGATTATGAAGTATTGAAATATAAGTCTGTATATTCGACATTAATCAGATGATTTTGAAGTATTGATCTATATATTAGATAAATCAGATGACTCTGAAGTACCAATCTGTATATTAAATCAGATGGTTTTGAAGTATTGATGTGTATATTAGACAAATCAGATGATTTTGAAGTATTGATCTGTATGTTAGACAAATCAGATGATTTTGAAGTACTGATCTATATATTAGATAAATCAGATGACTCTGAAGATCCAATCTGTATATTAAATCAGATGGTTTTGAAGTACTGATCTGTATGTTAGATAAATCAGATGATTTTGAAGTATTGATCGGTATATAAGATAAATCTGATGGTTTTGAAGTATTGATCTGTATATTAGATAAATCAAATTACTTTAAAGTATTGTACTGTATATTACATGATTTTAACATAATGATCTTTACAATGAAGCATATAGTCATCAACATCCAAAAAGAAATTTCACTCACAAAACTTGCGTGTGTAAATGTGTGCATGTGAAAGTAACTTTCATCTTAAATCTGAATATAAAATTTGTCTATTTCCACATTTCTAAAAAAAAATTTTTGCAGGCATTTTTTAAATTTGACATTGACTTATCTGTTTTCTTTTTTGTGGGTAAGCAAATTACTGTATATAGCTCTGATATGTTGATTCCAAAATGCAAAGACCCGATTCGGCTGTTACATAATGCACCAGCAGATCTGGGTCTAAGAATTTTGCTAGGAGTAATCAAACAACACAGACCCTGATCAACTGGCACATTATGCAATGGCAGATTAGAGTCCAACTTGTTTGCAGTTGTAGTCAATTTTTAAAGATGCATGCCAAGAATAACAAATATTTAAATGTAAAGCACTTCATAATTCCATGAGCTTCGACATTTGCGGCAGTCTGATGTTCAATACACCATAAGAATTGCTGGCACCAGTGTGACTGCCTTGATGCCAAGTACAAGTCTGATTTAGTTCTACATTTGTACAGATTTTTCCATATAATCGGTTTTTATGCTGCTTAACTTATTGATTTACATGCAAAATATCTAGTGTTTCAGAATAGTATTTAAAAATAACCTTGCCAGCGTTTTCATCAGAAAAAGCAGATTTAGTGAGACTAGCTAAAACATGAAATGAATAATCGCTATCATTATAATACGTATATTCAATACAACCAGCATTACAATACAATAGAATCTGTCTTAAAAGACCACCACTTTTGCAAAAAAATTCTCTCTCAAGACAAGTGGTCTCTCATTACAGATCAAAATGCTATATAATGAATAAGTTTGTTCACCGAGAATGTGGTCTCTCAAGACAGGTGGTCTCACACAGCAGTGGTCTTTCAAAACTGCTTTTACTATATTAATAAAATGGTAGGATTTAACATTTGTTTACATTATTTTCATCAAGAAACATGGATGACCTGAGAAAATGCAATCTCACAAAATTTTGCTCTTATCACACATTACATTGTCAGATCAGAATGGTACTCAGAAAATATCACTGTCTCAATCCTAAATTTGATAAGCTGATTGTAGATGACCATGATGAACATATTTGTTTCAAGCTTCAAACCATGGTTGTCAATGTTCTGCTCATGTATTTGGCCATGATCATGAAACATGGTCCAACCATTTATAGGCTCGATACCATGTCTATCCATAACAAAAAAATAATGGTCCTTAAACATGGGAACCACAGAATCCATGAAATAGATGAACCAATCCAACCATGAAGCTTAGCAAAATATGGACAAAAACATCCATAAAACATCGATATCATGAACCAATAAACATCATGTACAACCATGAAGCATTATAAAATGCAGACCAGATGACCATGAAATGGTCAAACAGGGTTAAGTCCATCCAAAAAAAATAATTTGACAAATATGGACCACCTATAAAACATTCAAAGTCATAAATTAAACCACCCAAAGAAAGCCACTGCACATGCTCAGTTAACACTGGTATATTTTCTGATTAATTTAACTTTGCCACATTATGCACATATTGTACCAGTGACATACATACATACATACATACATACATACATACATACATACATACATACATACATACATACATACATACACACACACATACATACATACAAACATAAATACATGCATACATACACACACACACACATACATACATACATACATACACACACACACACACACACACACACACACACATACATACACACACACATACATGTACACACACACACACACACACACACACACACACACACACACACATGGTACAAAGACTGACATTATGACAAATCTGTTCCAAATTTAAGGACATTAAATCAAAGTTTGCATTCAGATACTTTTCTTTCTCTGCTACCAGTATGCTTTCTGAGGGTCGTCTTTCTTCTTTTCTGAATATAGTTCCGTAGTAAAATGTAGAAGCAAACTAATTTGTGATATCTTGATTCACAATGCAGACATGTCTGACAGGGACACTCAATACCGTAGTAGGATTAAGATAGTACACAGTCTAATGTGTGTGAACATGGGATATATGTAATATGCAATTACTGACTACTTCAGTGTTTGATATGATGTCAAAGATAAGATCAACTTGCAATGCTAAAATCAACATTGGTGTCCTCCAATACAACACTACAATCACCAAATTTACTGTATATATTTGGGCCTCAGGTGACTGAATGATCTAAGGAACTTGCACCTCAACAATGTCCATATGGGTTGGAGTCTCAGGTTGGTTTACACTGGTAAACGAGAAAGCTCTCCAGTAGTTTACAATTGGTCAACAGTTCTTCTAAGGGACTTACCAGGGTTCTTCCTCCACCAAATACACTGGCCACCTTTTAAAACTTATCATGTGCTGAAAAAATGGCATTTTAACTTCACAAAACACAAACAGAAATGGAGCCAAATGCAAATGAATAGATCCAGATCTGTCATTACATAATGTGCCAGCAAATCAAGATATCTATGCAGTTTTTTAGGTGTTAAATCAAATAAACAAATCTGCAGGAGTGTTATGCAATGGCAGACCAGTCTATAATGCTAACAGCTGGACCCCTCTCCCCATAAACAAGTATATGCAGTACTATGCCAAAGCCACATATTATCATCACAGTTCCGAAATTTCTTGGACTTTAGGGTTCTGTCTGCATAATTTCCTCGTAAATGATGAATCATTCAAACAGAAAGTATTTATTCACAGTATCCATCTTTAAACTTTAAATCATTTTCAGTAGAAACATGGAGTCACTAGCAGATGGTAAGCTAACACATGTCTCAATGTAACATTCTGTAACACAATGTCAAGAATGCTCTTTTTGTTGACATCTCTTTTGTACACGTAGTATTTCATGAAATAATATTTTGGTCTATATTCAAAGCAATATCAGTGTTTCCTCAAAATTTCCAAGAATCAGAACCCCAAAGGGTCTTCTGTATTGAATTTATTGGTTCATTCTGACTTTTATTTATTTCACCATTTATTAACAACTTACTACATCTCCAAAATTATGAACCCATCCATTTACATATTATTCATACTACCCTTCCTCCTTGATATTAATTATTTCATACCACCCTTTCTCCTTGATATTAATTATTTCATACCACCCTTTCTCCTTGATATTAATTATATCATTCTACTCTTTCTAACTGATATAAATTTGTTCATACTACCATTTTCTCCTCTATATTATTTCACACTATCCTTTCTCTTTGGTATTATTTCATACTACCCTTTCTTCTTCATATTAATTATCTCACACTACCCGTTTTCTTTGATATTAACTATTTCATACTAAACTTTCTCCTTGATATTAATTATATCATTCTACCCTTTCTCATTGATATTATTTCATCTTACCCTTTTCGCATCTATATTAATTATTTGATACTACCATTTATCATTAATATTAATTATTTAATACCACCCTTTCTCCTTAATATTAATTATTTCATACTGTATTACCCTTTCTCCTTGATATTAATTATTTCATACAACTCTTTCTCCCTAATATTAATTCATACTACCCTTTCTTCTTTATATTAATTATTTTACAATACACTTTGTCCCCTTGATGTTACTTATTTCATACTACCCTTTCTCCTGGATATTGATTATTTCATACTATCCTTTGTCCTTGATATTAATTATCTCATACTACCCTTTCTCCTTGATATTGATTATCTCATACTACACTTCCTCTTTAATATTAATTATTTCATACTATCCTTTCTCCTTATTATTAATTATATCAATCTATCCTTTCTCACTGATATAAATTATTTCATACTACCCTTTTCTTCTTGATATTAATTATTTCATACTACCCATTCTCCTTAATATTAATTATTTCATGCTACCCTTTCTCCTTGATATTAATTATTTTACTACCAACCTTTCTTCCTGATACTGTATTTACAATTTCATACAATCATTTATTTTTTATATTATTTCAAATAATTCTTTATCCACGATATTATTTCAAACTACACTTTCTTCTTGACATTAATTATTTCATACGACCCTTTCTCCTTAATATTAATTATTTCATACTTAGTAACCCTTTCTCCTTGATATTATTTATGACCAACCTTCCTTCCTCATATTTATCATTTCATACAATCATTTATTCTTGATATTATTTTATATAACTCTTTATCCTTGATGGTATTTCAAGCTACACTTTCTCCTTGATATTAATTATTTCATACTATCCTTTCTCCTTGATATTAATTTTTGCATACCCTTTCTCCTTGATATTGATCATCTCATACTACACTTTCTCTTTAATATTAATTTCTTCATATTGCTCTTTCTCTTGATATTAGTTAGATCATTCTACCCTTTCTCATTGATATCAATTATATCATACTATCCACTTCTTCCTGATATTAATTATTTCATGCTACCCTTTCTCCTTAATATTTATTATTTCATACTACCCTTTCTCCTTGATAGTGATTATCTCATACTACACTTTCTTTTTAATATTAATTTCTTCATATTACTATTTCTCTTGATATTAATTATATATTACTTTCCTTTCTTCTTGATATTTATCATTTAATACAACCCTTTATTCTTGATAATAATTATTTCATAGAACTCTTTATCCTTGAAATTAATTATTTCATATACCCCTTCTCCTTGATATTAATTATTTCATACTATCCTTTTTCCTTGATATTAATTATTTCATAGTAGCCTTTCTCCTTAATATTAATTATATAGTAATTTCCTTTCTTTCTGATATTTATCATGTCATACAACCCTTTATTCTTGATCTTAATTATTTCATATTAGCCTTTTCCCTTGATATTAATCATTTTCTACATGTCTTTCTCCTTTATATTCATCATTTAATACTACCAATTTTCCTTGATATTAATTATTTTCACATTTTCATTCAGTAATACTACTGATATAAGATCTTAAATATTTTAGGCTAAGTGCCCACACATAACTCCATCTTTGGTAGGGTTTTTTAAAATCATCAGCTTTTTTTTTTAAATTTGTAAACAAAATAATTATTTTTTCACTTTAGCATTCCAACACCAACCTCATTATTTGTGATCTTCAGCTGTGTGATTATTTTCTCCATCTGCATTCATCAGGCTTCATTCATCAAATTATTACTCTGAACAATAATATCAGACACTAATGCAATGCACCCATTATCATTATCATCAATTTCAATTGAACTGTTTCTTGCAAATTCAAAACGCATACTAACTGCACTTTTATTAAGTCAGATATTCTATAATTCTTTATGATTGACTCGCCTTGGGTCCTATCAAAGAGCGAGGTAGTTTTGATCAGTAAAATAATTGCCACACAGTGAACTTTCAATTAGCCAAGACACAGAACTCAGGCATGAAAACAATATATTGATTGTTCATCTTTGCACCCATTTTTTAATGCACTGTTAATTCTCATGTGCATCTTTTTTAATTTTACTGTACCAGAAGGTACAAGAGCACGAAGAAAACACTACATAAATATTCAACAGGAAATTCAGCCAGCTGCAGTATGCCAATATGGCGGAGGTGTCTACAGCTTGTCCACTTCATAGTAAAGTTGACTCCGAGTAGTAACTGGCTTTGTAGCTAGCTAGCTAGCTAGACACCCGATTTCCTGAAGAAGTTACAAACTATAGATGGAAAATGTATAATTCTTGCCTATAACGGGGGCTGGATATGTACAGTAGCAACACATTTACTTACCACCCATGTGGTCCCAATTTTTTTGACAGAACTATTTAACTGCTAAAAGTAACTCATTATTGGTCAACATATCTTACTAATATCCTCTAGTATTTTCTACCACAAACACCACTCCTCCAATCTACCACAAACACCACTCCTCCAATCTACCACAAACACCACTCCTCCAATCTACAACAGTCTCAGATATCATTTTTATTTAGGACAAATAAACATCATACAAAGTTTTGGGGTGAAAAACCGATATTAATATTACTATCCATTTATAAGAATCATCAATAACAAGATTTTCAAGATGTATACTGGATGTCTGAGCGGTACCATTTTCATTAGGACCTAGGAGACCATGGGATAAATGTGTCAAGTTTCATGGCAATCCTTTAAGTAGTTTTGGCAATCTTTGAAGTAGTTTTGGCAATCCTTGAAGTAGTTTTGGCAATCCTTGAAGTAGTTTTGGCAATCCTTTAAGTAGTTTTGTAAGTGTGATAATGGATGGACAGACAATGGAAAACAGCATCTCATACGATCTAATGTACTATGACTTGCATAGCTAAACACTCCTGAATGTGAAAAATATGAAGTATCAAAAGACATAAATAATGGATAGATAGATGGAAGAAAGGATGGATGAACAAACAGACAAAACATAAAAACGATTGAAATTGATGGATCCTAAAACTCCATAAAGATTTTTAAATGGTTTTGGTCTTTTGCTCCCAAAATGAAACTTTGAAAGTGTGAATAATGGATAAATGAACACTTCAATGAAAAAATACTAAAACTGAATAAATATAAAGAACAAAACACAAATCACTACCCCAATTCCCTTCCATACCATGGAGCCATGATTAATAACATGTTGCAAATGGTTACCATAAGAATTATACAATAGCAAGTTTGAAGAATTTACACCCAAGATTTAAGGTCATAGAGTTACAGAAAAAAAAGATCTTTATGTTTACTGGCTCCGTCTCTTATATATAATGAACTTGCGCCAAATATTAACTTCCCACTCCAAGTTACCTGCCTTTTATTTCCATAGTGTAGAGAGGAAAATGTAAGCTTCAGAATCAACGCTTTCTGTTGTTAACAACAAGCTTTGTAATATCATCACAATGTTTTTTACTAGGCATCAGTGTAGTATTAACTGTCACACTTTGGTTATAGCTTTAGATCCCAACTTATGCAACAATTAACATACACATAACATACTTGTGTACTTACCACTTAATTTTCATGGGGAGGGAACTGCAATTATATCTTGGAGAGGAGATATTTAATTTTCATTTACCTTAAGATGATTAATTTGTTTGTATCCTGTATGTATATCATTTTAAACTAATTTTCTGAATTAATTCCATTTTTAAGGATGAATAATGAATTCTACTCACCCAGAAAGACCAAACACATCAAAGAAAACCAACTTCACATTTAACTATACTCCTAGACTACACAGAGTCAGTAATGAATTATTCTGAAACATTTTCTGATTAAGTGCTTTTCTACCAAATTATTGATGGATTTAGAAGATACAGCAGTTAATGAGAAAAGTGTTTTCTCTACCTGGAGTTCAAATAGGCATGTCTCTCAAAAATAATGGAAAGGTTCATTTAAAACCAAAATAATTATATCTCACATCTAGTAAGTTGCTGATATATTTGACTTTATTTATAAACAATGTTGAGAAAGTGAACAATTTATATGAAGACCTGTATCTTTGATTATTTAAACCTCGACATCACTGATTAAGGAGGAAAATAATATTAATGAGATGTTAGCTCGAGTTACTATTACTTGTTACTGGCTGCTTAACAGTAGAAAATCTTATGGCTGTGGAAGCGGGTGGTCATGGGTTCGAGCCCCAGCCAAGTAATACCAAAGACTTACAAAAATGGTATTTTATAGCTGCCTCGCTTGGTGCTCAGCATTAAGAGGTTAGTGTTAGGACTAGTCAACCTGGTGTCAGGATAATGTGACTGGGTTGGACATCATACTGCATGTCTGCGACATGATGCCCCAGTGATAAATATCACTATAAACTGACTCACTGCAGACATCATAGCAATATGACTGAATTTTTTTTAAAGCTACGTTAAAAATCCTAATCAAACAAACCAAAAAAAGAAAACCTTATGTATATGCTCACACACATCAAAGTCCAACAGAAAACAAGAAAGACCCCAATCTTACATCACATAATATGCCAGAATACATGTATTAGGGTCTATGTACATCACATAATATGCCAGAATACATGTATCAGGGTCTATGTACATCACATAATATGCCAAAATACATGTATCAGGGTCTATGTACATCACATTATATGCCAGAATACATGTATCAGGGTCTATGTACATCACATTATATTCCAGAATACATGTATCAGGGTCTATGTACATCACATAATATGCCAGAATACATGTATCAGGGTCTATGTACATCACATTATATGCCAGAATACATATATCAGGGTCTATGTACATCACAATATGCCAGAATACATGTATCAGGGTCTATGTACATCACATAATATGCCAGAATACATGTATCAGGGTCTATGTACTTTGTTCACAGTGAAATATGCTGCATTCAGTTTTCATTGGTGGTTTTTGTTTGTTCAAATCCAGCATAAAACAATGCCCATCAATCAGAACAAACTGAAGTTTATTCCATGCGTGATACACTGAAATCATTGCATCATTGCTCTATCCAAAAAAAATACAGATACAAAGTAACAGATAACCTTCAGCATAAAAGAAAAAAACACATTAGCAAGGAATTTTCATGGGGGCATATTCCAAATCACACAAATTAAGCCCTACAGGCACCTTTTCATTTATAGAAGGGCAGTGGGTGCTGTCAATACATGTAATTTCCTTGTTACTGTGCTATGGGATTTGATTTGCACTGACAGAAAATACACTTTTAAATGGCAATTATTCACTTTATTCATATCATACATCCATATTTCTTTAGAAGGTCATTATTTACATGCCCTGAGAATTACTGAAAGTTAAAGTATCTGGGCAGTTTTGGATATGATCAACATAACAGTGTGATCCAGTACAATCCAGACTGAATGTCATGTATTATGATGTCACAATGAAAGATATGCATGCTGATAAACAAATCAGTCATACTCTATAATGTGATGGTCGGATTCGACAGGATCTTTTTTTTATATCCATTGTAGTACATGGCCAACAATGTAAATTTAACTCCTCCATAATAATCAATGATATTCACCTGGAGGTTTCAATAATTAGGACTGAATAGACTTTGGTTAAACATAATTGGTATTAAATTTATATTTAAGATAAGTAAATGTGCATACATGACTTGTATGACTTTTACGAGTCTGTAAAATAGTCCACCACCCTGAATGAGTATTTCTGCAGCAATAGTCCACCACCCTGAATGAGTATTTCTGCAGCAATAGTCCCAATGGGTATTTCTGCAGCAATTGTCACAATGAGTATTTCTGCAGCAATAGTCCCAATGGGTATTTCTGCAGCAATTGTCACAATGAGTATTTCTGCAGCAATTGTCACAATGAGTATTTCTGCAGCAATTGTCACAATGAGTATTTCTGCAGCAATAGTCCCAATGAGTATTTCTGCAGCAATAGTCCCAATGAGTATTTCTGCAGCAATTGTCACAATGAGTATTTCTGCAGCAATTGTCACAATGAGTATTTCTGCAGCAATTGTCACAATGAGTATTTCTGCAGCAATAGTCCCAATGGGTATTTCTGCAGCAATAGTCCCAATGGGTATTTCTGCAGCAATTGTCACAATGAGTATTTCTGCAGCAATTGTCACAATGAGTATTTCTGCAGCAATAGTCCCAATGGGTATTTCTGCAGCAATTGTCACAATGAGTATTTCTGCAGCAATTGTCACAATGAGTATTTCTGCAGCAATTATCACAATGAGTATTTCTGCAGCAATAGTCCCAATGAGTATTTCTGCAGCAATAGTCCCAATGAGTATTTCTGCAGCAATTGTCACAATGAGTATTTCTGCAGCAATTGTCACAATGAGTATTTCTGCAGCAATTGTCACAATGAGTATTTCTGCAGCAATTGTCACAATGAGTATTTCTGCAGCAATAGTCCCAATGGGTATTTCTGCAGCAATAGTCCCAATGGGTATTTCTGCAGCAATTGTCACAATGAGTATTTCTGCAGCAATTGTCACAATGAGTATTTCTGCAGCAATAGTCCCAATGGGTATTTCTGCAGTAAAAGTTCTAATGGGTGTTTCTGCAATAAAAATCCTAATTTGTGTTTCTGCAGTTCAACTCTTTATAGGTGTAAACCCTTGGCAAAATCATAGGCATGAAAAATTTACCTTTTTGATAGGGGTGCATGTAAAGACTACCTTCAATGATGTAATGCTCACCTGTTGCAATATTGCATTGTATTTTCCACCTGTCCACATAAAAATGTAAGTAAAAATGAACTTGACATGCCCAACAACAAAATCAACTTCTCCATCAAAATAGTCTTTATATAAAATGGCTTTCTTTCTATGCAATAAAAATATAAATATCCTTACATGCCTTGACCCTTCTCAAAATACCAATTTCTGATTTATTAGGGTATTTAAGTCTTTAGTTTGGCAGCAAAAACTTGAAATGATTTCCAAAATTTAAAAAAGTAATTGATTATGTTTAATAGGCAACAGGACTATACTGTTCTTTATCTGGCAACAGTATGAATTAATTACTGATTTCCATCTCCCGTTGTTGATGTTATTATTGCTATAATTGTTGTAATGGTTGTTACTGGTATTACTATCACTGTTGTTAATGTTACTGTTATTGTTATTTGTTGTTGTTCCTGTTGTTATTATTGTCATTTGGTGTTGTTACTACTGTTCTTTGTATTGTTATTGTTGTGGTTCTAATGATTGTTTATCCAACAACTTACTTTTCTGACTGAGGTCTTGGACCTTTTAAAAGAGAAATGAATTATATACCCCAAAAAAATATTTTGTCTTTTAAAGAATTACCCTTTATTGCCTTTATCTTATTCTATATGCATTTTTGGGGACACCTAAATTTCTCTGGCACTATATAAATACAGTCTATAATTTTGTTTTTCTAAAACAGAATAAGGTACCGGAAACACGTCCAAAGATCCTTAGTAAAATGAATGACCTACAACACCGCAAACCAGATTGGTACTAATGCAAAACCTTTGAGGACTTTGGAGCAGGGATGTAGAAAAATATAACCGATATGCCAAATATAATCAATTACAAATTGAGTCAAAATGTGAACCACACAGACCCAGATCTGCTATTGCATAATGCTCTGGCAGATCTGGTTGTGAGTACTTTATTTGGGATAATTGGTATAATAAACACTTTATTTGGGATAATTGGTATAATAATAACTTTATTTGGGATAATTGGTATAATAAACACTTTATTTGGGATAATTGGTATAATAAACACTTTATTTGGGATAATTGGTATAATAAACACTTTATTTGGGATAATTGGTATAATAATAACTTTATTTGGGATAATTGGTATAATAAACACTTTATTTGGGATAATTGGTATAATAAACACTTTATTTGTGATAATTGGTATAATAAACACTTTATTTGGGATAATTGGTATAATAAACACTTTATTTGGGATAATTGGTATAATAAACACTTTATTTGGGATAATTGGTATAATAAACAACATAGGCCCTGATCTTCATGTGTAATGGCAGATCAGGATCTTTGTTGTTTGGAGTATATACAGTACATACAGCAGAAAATGAATGGCCAATCAGGCAATCACACATGGGACACATGAATTACATACATGAAGGAAGAATTGTGACTGGCATGCATACCAGCATATAAAAAATGTTAACTATATCTTTTAAGGACTTTCACAAGTTTATTTTATTTTATTTCATTTCATTTTATTTTTAAAGCTCTTAAAAGAATTTTAACATCTTTATTTTTTATTTTTGTCTTGTTGTACTTCATGTTCACATTCATTTCAAAGTGTTCATCCTCCTAAATTTCTTTACATTTCAATTTTACATTTTTTTTTAAATTTTACCTTCCCAATGCACCATATGGCCATGATTGGGCAGATATGATGTAAAACAACTCCTATATACATACCTGCTTTTACCAATGAAAAATTCAGGCAAATGTTCCTCTCGGCTATGATTAAACGGCTATGATTAAACGATCACTGAAATTATCCAGATTGTCCTTCATTCATTGATTCCAATGTCAAGTGAAGTTCACTTGAGGATATTTACTCTGTTTACAACAGAATGCTTCAATAGAAAAAGCACATGCCAGTCATCCTCTATATTGTTTAACTAACAATTCAATAACATTGTAGACTCTGGTATTTTAAACTGAAATAACATTTTTTAAATCTTTATCGTTGCTGGGGTATTAGGGGTTGAAGATGGAGGAGGGGTTAATTTATATGCCACTGAAATAATATTTTTTAAAAAATCTGTATCTTTGGTGGGGTATTTATGCTGTGTGGGGATTTGGAGGGGAAGGGTTGGGGGGTTAATTTACATGCTTTTCATCTGACTGCAACCAGCATGTATCCATTTCACTTTTAATGGCCAGGCAATAAAGAAAATAACTACAATGGTTTACATATTTTTAACTTGTTTTCTACCAAAATACTATTTGATTCATCAAATATCAAATTGAAAAAGATGTCTTTTCAGAACACATGATGTACTGAAAATAATAGTCTTTATATGAGCCAATATACCAAATACTCAATCATCTACATTTACTAAATCTCTGGTTGGCTTGCACATTTGGGAAAGCAGCAGGGCTATTGATTCAGGGTCAAAAGGTCAAAGGTTAAGATCACTATAACAAAAAGAAACAAATTAGTTTCTGCACAATAATGTTGATTCTAGAAAATAAAGCTGTCCCAAACTTTGTGGACAGTTTTCACTTGGGTTAATGTAGAAAAATTTTGATGTGGGGTCAAAAGGTCAAATGTAAAAGTTACTGTGACTAAAAGAAGAAAATTGATTTCTGCACTTTACAACAGTTCTACATTATTACTGGATTAATCTTTGTTGAAGGTTTGCTCTTGGAATAAGAAAGAAGATTTCAGGGAAGAGGAGGTCAAAAAGGTTGAGGTCATGCAACTAAAAGAAAAATGAAAAATTCTGTTTTTGACAGTAGGTTCACCAAGGTGTGTGAATGACTTGCACATTAGGTACAAATGGAATGTATTTACTTTGAATTCAAAAATCAAATGTCATAGTCTATGCGACTGAAAGAAGAAATTTTTGTTTCCTTTATAATAACTTTACTTCAAAACAACATACGTTCACCAAATATGCTGGAGTTTCATATACGTTATACACGACTACTGGTTATGGAGTCAGAAATTAAAAGGTCAAGGTCATTATTCATGACTGTAATAATTTAAGATTTTAATTATTTCAGCCTATTTGCAATGATGAACCAGAAATAGACCCTTTACAGTGGTAACAATTTCAGCCAATTACAGATGGCATCACCTCATTAACATGCATGGTTCCACCTCATTATGTGTCGAGTTGATCATATAAGCATGTAACTAAAGATGGACCACACGAGATTATAAAAATATGGCTTCCAGAATGGCAACAAGCTTAGCCATTCAGATGCAAGTTAGTTTGATAAATCAACCCCCAAATCTGTATTAAAAAGTATAACAGACTATTTGTTTGTATGATATCGACTATTCATAAACATGAGGTTTTGTTTGCAGACAAATCTGTCTGCAACATATCAGTCCACATTTTAGACACTTAACAGCATTTCTCATTAACTAGTGAAGGATCATATAGGTAATATGTACATAATATGTCTAGATTAATCAAAACAACATGTAAATGCCCTGTTAACATTTTCAATTTTGTGGCAACATATGGTTGTTACTAAATACTGGGAAGTGTCCAAATTTTAAGTGGGCATGTTCCGGATAGATCTATATGTAGTAAAATTGCACATTTTATTGAACAGTTGACATAAGACCCACAAATAGTCTATTATTATCAACACAGAGTTGTGGAACTGACTGACTGGATTAATGCAATATTACATCATTTGATCCATTTTAGATCAGAAACCTGTCTCCAGAGTGATAAAAAAAGTCGTCCATTCTGATGCAAGATTACGCTGTTAATATGCCTGAATCTTCCTCTATACAGAATCAGAGATATAGCTTCCAAAGTTGTAACAAGCTCAGCCAATCAACCACAAGATCACCTCATTAGTATGCATGAATCATCTCATTAGTATGCATGGATCACCTCATTAGTATGCATGGATCAACTTAGCATGCATAGAGCACCTCATTTGTATGCATAAATCATCTTATTAGTATGCATGGATCATCTTATTAGTATGTATGAAGCACCTGATTAGTATGCGTATATCACCTTTTAGTATGCATAGATAACCACATTAGTATGCATGTATCACCTCATTAGTATGCATGGATCTTTTCTTTATTATCAAACTCAGCTAACATTTTATTATATCTGACACAGAATTTGATGTCATAAAACATGTGTTACATGTCAGAGTTGACTTTCCAAGTTTGATTTGGAAAAAAAAGATATGATAATATCCATTTCCATATGAATGGACACAGTTCCAAAAAGGTATTGTGTATTTTTTTTTAAATTATCATTTCGGAATTCAGAAAAAGATGTAATACCGTACAAGACAATAATGGGATCTTTGTCATAAAATATTTTTAATATCAGTGAAAATATCAAAGGACTGTTGTGATTGTGTGACAGCAAAACCAACATTAATTACTATACAGAGCAATAAGATCTCTATATGAAAACAGAACTCATTAACTCTGAGTGCTGTCCCACCTGCGACCCAAAGGCCGAGTTTAAATGGCCTGCCAGAGCTCGAAACATTTTTTAGGGGCATTTATGTTTTTAATTATATTAAAATAATAATAAAATAATCATTACCTACTTTCATAGTACATGTATATCTTCCTAACCAGGTAAGCAACTGTGATTAATTTTTATAGTCATTGCTATTACGTTTTCTGCTGCGGCCCTATGCTTCAAGAAAGCAAATTCAGTTGCCCATGCTTCAAGAAAGCAAATTCAGTTGCCCATGGTGTCACAAAGGTTGAACAGCACTGCATTAACTCATTGGAGATGTAACAAAACACTAGATTTTTACTTCTTAACCAAAGATTACTTGAGAAATCTGTAAATGAGTATGAAAGATTGATGTTAACAGAAATTTTGTACGTCAATGTTTTGCTGTTGTATTTGGATAATGTTCTTAATTTGGGTAATTCAAATATACGTCTTGTAACACCTAAGAAACAATTTTTTTCTTCCCATCTGACATTTTTGGGATCACCCATGTCTTGTTACATCATATAATACATCCATCCGAATTATTACAAACAGGAAACATCCCCTCCCCTTTCTGTTTTTCTTATGGAACTTCATTGCCATTCAAACATAAAGGAATACATGTAATATTAAAAATCTGCCTATCCTGAACACTCTATGGAATGGGGACAGCGGGGAACATATTACATCATGCTTATCCAATATGTCTGAACAGGATGTGTGCGCATGTGATTCAGAATTTTAACATAGCTTTAAAAAAATCAGTCATATCGCTATGATGTCTGCAGTGTGGCAGTTTATAGTGATGTCTAGCACTGGGGCACCATGCCACAGACATATAGCATGATGTCCCACCCAGTCACATTATCCTGACACCAGACATAACCAGTCATAAAACTAACATCTAAATGTTGTGCACCCTCTGAGGCAGCTGTCAGTACCATTTTTACAAGCCCTTGGTATGACTCAACCTGGGTTTGAATCTGTGACCTCCTGCATCTGAGGCAGATGCCCTAACCATTAGGCCACCAGAGTGGTCCTGAGCAGGAAGATTTTACATGTAATGTCTGCACAAAACAACTCTTATATTTTTTTACTGAAAGAATTACTTCCATAAAATCATCCTTGATCCAATTTTAAAAAAGTGTTACTTATACCTGAAATCAACTGAATATGTAACAATGTACATAATACTCAAACCATTTCTGAATTACTTAAAAAAAAAAAAAATTGTGACATGACATAATGCACCAGCAGATCTGGATCTTTATGGATGTCAAGTGCCAAATTTTTCGTCAGTAAAATCCAGTAATTAATTCGTAGGCTAGCTGACAAATCAACTGTCTTGGAGTAGAGTTTGGAACGGAAAGAATGTTAGTCAACCTCGGTCAGACTGTTACAATATTTAGAGTGAAAACGGACTGAGTGTTTCACATGCGTTAACCTAGGTGATGCCTCACGCAGAGCTGTCAAAAATGATTGAGACAAATGATAAGGTGATATTTCGATCCTAAGTGGCATTTTTGGCATCTTGATAGACGGTTTTCAAAGGGTCCGCAAGGATAGCATTTATGCCGATTGGTCAAATGTATAGGAAAGAGGGTTGGGTCGAAACCTAGAATTGGGGAATATATTCTCTGAGTCAATGAGTTTTGAATTAGTCTAGGAAGACCTCTGTAAGAGACGGTCAGCATTTATTAGTTCCAACATAGGAGAAGACTCCGGGGGTAATTTTACAGCAGTGCCTTCATAATAATAAGCTCAGGAAAGTCTGCCGGAAATCAAACGGCAGAAGCACGTCAAAAACACAAGGTATTTAACTCAAATTCACCTTTATCACGATGTAATGTATATGATGTTTTTCTTTGTCATAGATGCATAATGTATTGATACTATCATGATGTGTTCATATTTTGTATGGATAGTCGGTTTTACCGTGATTTAATAATGTATTTTTGAATTCTGAATTAGCATTTTTTACCTTATATACTTAGGTAGGTAAATGGGTGGTGTAGAAAACCCGCCGTGTACATTTATGATTGGAAAGTGTTACATTAATTTGAATTTATCATATTAGTAAATATGGATTGTGTGTTATGATGTATTGCCTCACTTTACGTAATGATTTACGGGAATATATGACTTTCCCGAATTCTGATGTCGATAATTAGCAGTATAGCTCTATTGATCTGAAGACTTGTATAGTATTTGTTAGCCGTATAAATGATAACCCTGATAGTAAGATCTGATTTTTCGAACCTGAAGACGGAATTACTATCTCAACTCTTAAAGTAACGAGATACTTAGGGCGTTTTACCCTTTTCTTTTCAAAGGAAAAATAGTTTGTTTGAAGTAATAGCGAGGAAGTCGGAATTCAGAGACGGAAAACAAGTTGGAAGACAGAGTTGTGTAATCCCGCGTACAACAAAAGGGCAAGCAAGTCAAGACGAACGCAGAAGAGAAAAAAAGAGAACCAGTCGTCGAACAAGGTCATTTTGAATCACCCAACAGTCCAATGTTAAATGAACATTCGATTCCATGATGGAATTTACTCTCAGTATTAACGGCTAACTTCATTTATTTTTATTAGTGTTTGGATTCTTATGAATCTATTCTTTATTTTAAAGCTTCAGTTTATGTATTTCTGAACTAAGTGTATTCAGAAAGAAGGAAATTGTAATTCACAGTGTCATTCTTTTCTTAATTGTAATTTTAATTAAATTCATATTTTATCTTTACGGGGGCTCGTGTGTTGTCTTGTTCAAAGTACCATCTCAGATTACTATATCCATTGACCGGGCAAATTACACCGTAGAGATCATCTTCTAGATAACGATAATTAGTGGGAGGCGGTCTTCAAGTGTTGTTTTTTCCAAGTTGCGCAATACCTCTGACCAGGCCTTGTGCAATATTGTACTAATAACACTTTGATATCCGCCAGCGCAAATGTTCTTTACACAAAACAGTTGTTTGCAATGACACAACGGTGGGGAGGAATTCTTTCCTTTTGTCTGTCACTTCAGAAAACAGCATTTGTTTTGTACTACAGAGTATCATAAATCAGTTTGCCGGTGTTGTAAAATAAACCCCACTTCATAAAGATGATGTCAGCTATTTTGTCCAGTTGCTGCCCATATTTTGCAAGAATCCAATATGTATCCCTCTGAAACCATGCTGATCTACCAAATTTTGAAATCAGTCAGAAATTCTATTAGTGCGATCTTTTTAATGACTTGTTTCATGAATTAGGTCAACACAATATTTCTTTCCAAGGTCAAACACAGCTAGAAACTTGTGTGACTGACCTAAAGTTGTTCAATTTTCAAATGTAACACTTAGGACATGAATGTCATCATTGTCATGTCTCAAATATGATGAAGAATAAGAAGATAGTTTATTACATTGCTCATTCTGAGTAAATATATACATTGGTAATTTAGCTTTCTCCGACAAAAACTCAATGCCAATGACTGCTCTCTTATTAAAGAAATACTAGGATGGCACTTAATCATGGCATCCTCTCTGAACACAATACAACTCTAGAACTTCCTTAACATTTTATTTGAAAATCGAAATTTTAAATTTATTTTACAAATAGTCAGTCAAATATATATGAATGTTTTGTCAACACTGTTAACTGCAAATGACACAACCACCAGTTTCGTTAAATATTTCCATTTATTTACAGACATAACATTCCTGAAACATTTGATTGAATTTAAATCTGATGTAAACTAAGAACACAGCCTCTAGAGTGGAAAAAAGGTAATATTCACAGATATTGTCCATTACGACACTTGTCCAAGATTTTGAATGACACATGTATGAACCCACATTCCAAGTTTGACTGAAATTTGATCTTAAATATGGACTCCAGATTGACAATAAGAAATTGCTGATGCATGACACATGACATGAAGGACAGACACAGGACCATATTAAAACTGACAATAAGAAATCGCTGATGCATGACACATGACATGAAGGACAGACACAGGACCATATTAAAACTGACAATAAGAAATTGCTGATGCATGACACATGACATGAAGGACAGACACAGGACCATATTAAAACTGACAATAAGAAATTGCTGATGCATGACACATGACATGAAGGACAGACACATGACCATATTAAAAGCTGATTTGACCTTGCAGCCCAGGAAACTAAATGAGTAATTACAGAGCAGTCACAGAACTAATACTTTGAAAATAACTGAAATAGTAGATTAGCAGTACTGACATGCTGTATATACTTAGCAATAGTAATCATGAATGCTAATTGCATTCAAGTAATTAAGTTTGCAAATCTTACTCAACAGCCTATGACTGATATCTCTAATATCAATGTTTTGAAATAGTGTTTTCATATCTCTATAAATCCCTCAGATTTAAAACCATTAAATTTGGTTTGGATTAGTATCATAGATCAAACAGAGTACAATATATACACACTTAGAAATTGAATCCAACTGAAAGAAATATTTATGATTACCCTAATAATATGCGTGAATCTTGTTTTTCACTGAAACCCATCCACGACATTGATGGTCTCAATTGTTATTTCAAGCTCAGTCAAAACTGAAATAATTTAAAGTTACAATTAAGATAATCAGAAGCCAACCCATTTTAAAGGATAGTACACTAATAAAATTTTTTCGAGTTCTCCGATGAAATGGAAGCCACTTAAGGTTTTAAAGAAGATTTGTTGATGGTGAATACATATCACCATCAAGAATAACTATCTACTTTTTTTTAAAATTTCAATAGTTTTTCTTTCCTGTTTATTTCGATTTTCTGTATCACTACTACCTCAGATAGAACATCACTATTCCACATGTGGCAAGATATTGGCATTGTGGGATATCTTTTTCAATTTCTGAGGGAGAAAATGATTTTGCTCTATTCAATAGATAAAGTACTGATTTACTTTTCTCATCTACCATAGGATAATGATGCTTACAGATCAGGATCTATGTTGTTTGTTATACTGATTACTCCTAACAATCTACACAGACCCAGATCTGCTGGTGCATTATGCCATGTCAAATCTAGGTCTGTGCAGTTTGCAGTTGGACTTGCCTTATAAGCAAGCATAGTATATATGGTATTACCACCAAGCTGTTCTCAGATCTCATCATTTTAACTTGTTTTTGGATTGCCAAGAAATAGAACAATTACAGCATAATCATAGTGATGGGGCTTAGACAGCCATTTGGTTAAATTTAAGCAGAATGGTCTCTTGATATCACAAATGGTGCCACAAAACAAAACCAAAATGGACTGATAATGCCCGATTTGGATTGTTATTCAGCATCCTAGAATATCTGATGATCATATATAACAGTTATTTGTCTGATATATTATCAATATCTATTCAGAATGTATGTCTCTATACAAATGATGTACAATTGCTTATATCAATTAAAGAGAAATGGGCACCACTTAACAATGTGAAACAATCAAAGTAAAAAAGCAGCGACAGAAATATGACCAAAATGCAATCTGAATAATGAGATTTGTTAACATGACATAAAAAGTTCAAAATCTGCTTTTAATATTCTCAAGAATAAGCAAGAATACAACATGCACAAATGTAAATTGCACTAAGACAGCCATTACTGTTCGATTATTTGAACCTCATATTACCATTAGACCAGTGGAGTAGACAGCTTTTTATTACCTCCTTATAAATTTCATAATGAAGAAAATCAGAAAATAAGCTCCTAGAATAACAAAATAAAAGCAAAAATATTTAGGTAAAACAGTCAAATGACTCTGTATCATCATGGTGTACGATATTTTAATGATTGCTATTAATAGTATACAAAAGTTCAATGACCTGATAAATTTGTATACAACAGTTCAATGACCTGATATCAAAATAGTTTACACTGTTTGATGTCTTGATAACATGGTAATATACATTTTAATATCAAAATAGTTTACACTGTTTGATGTCTTGATAACATGGTAATATACATTTTAATATCAAAATAGTTTACACTGTTTGATGTCTTGATAACATGGTAATATACATTTTAATATCAAAATAGTTTACACTGTTTGATGTCTTGATAACATGGTAATATACATTTTAATATCAAAGTAGTTTACACTGTTTACTGTCTTGATAACATGGTAATATACATTTTAATATCAAAATAGTTTACACTGTTTGATGTCTTGATAACATGGTAGTATACATTTCAATATCAAAGTAGTTTACACTGTTTGATGTCTTGATAACATGGTAGTATACATTTTAATATCAAAGTAGTTTACACTGTTTGATGTCTTGATAACATGGTAGTATACATTTTAATATCAAAATAGTTTACACTGTTTACTGTCTTGATATCATAGTTGTGTACAAAATCTTAAATTCTTGATATCATTGTAGTGTACAACCGTTTCAATTCTTGATATCATTGTAGTGTACAACCGTTTAATGTCTAGATATCATAGTAGTGTACAAAAATTTAAATTCTTGATATCCTAGTGTACAACCGTTTCAATTCTTGATGTCATTGTAGTGTACAACTGTTTAAGGTCTAGATATCATAGCAGTGTACAAAAATTTAAATTCTTGATATCGTTGTAGTGTACAACAGTTAATGTATTGATATCATAGCAGTGTACAACATTCAATGTCTTGATATCATGGCAGTGTACAACATACATGTATATACTTGTATATGAACTGGAGAACTGCACACTGTTGATGTCATGCATCCAAATATGAAAAGTAGTGATGAAAATCGGTCAGAATGTCATAATCAATAATCGGTTCCCTTTAAACAACTGATCATCGATTATAATTGATTACTAAGAGCAAATTTTAATTTTTGTTACACAGTTATATCTTTGATAAAGAGTTCAATATGTATATAAATGTACAGGAGTAATCTCTTTTAATGACATGTATACTTTAACCTGACAATAATATTACATTGTGTGTTACTTTTGTTCTACAACTTTGTTAAATGAACACAACTTTTTATGGATGATCAGTCATATGTAACTGAAATACTGCTACAATCCCCCTAAATTCTTTTGTTCATATGTGATGTGTCTATAATTTAAAGTATAGAAGGACATGATTTTCTTGTTTGTCATTGTTTATAAATACTACAAAAGATGTTGCAATTTAACTAAAACAAATTAACAAAATGTGTTTAAATTTATTATCTCTACAATTTAACAACTTGTCCATGTAATAATGACTCATGTTCCTAATTATGAATTGTAAGGTTTTTTTTATTTGTAGTTGTGAAGGGATTAATAAATTTCAGGTCAACTTTAGTGGCTGAGAGTTTTACTAACCTTTGCATACACCTCAAAAGTAGTCTCCCTTTACACACAATCGATTATGGAGTTCACAATCGATTATCTTATTGGTTTGCTCAACCAACTGATGATCAATTATAATCGATAATCAGAACAACACTAATGAAAAATAATAATAATTTAATGGTAAATCATATAGGGTATACACATACTGCAGTAAACATTGCTTTTCTAATGATATTGCAAGTTCAAACCTCCATTTTGCAAATATTTTCCATGTAATAGTATAAATTTCCAGGAAAATAGGTAATGTAAAACATGAAAAAAACCTGGACACTATTCCAAACCAGAAATAAGGCATGGAAAAATTCCCATTATTATTAAAGATTTTTATGAAATCAACATCAAAACATACTGACTTGAATAACACTGTGTAAGTTCCATCACATTTTTTTTAACAGGATGATGAAGTGTGTCGCTTGCATTTTTACATTAAGGAAAACAGAATTTGCAGCAAAACTGTCAGAACTGACACTTTTTAAAAAGATATAGGCTAATAATTAATTCAGGCAACCATATGGTTTGATTACCATATTTACCTTTATAAAGTATAATCACCTGCATGCATCATAAAACCACATCTACCCTTGCATAATGTGTTGGCACATCAGGATCCACCCTTCTGCTGACAATTCTATATAGAATGAACAGAGCAGACCCTGATTTTCAAGCCATTATGCAACTCCGGATCTGTTTTGCACTGCTCACAATTTGTTAAGACACACAAAAAATTAGAAAATGTGTAGGAGGAAAATAATTTAAAAAGGTCACAGATGTTATGTGTGATAAGAAAGATAGATTAATCTTGCCATTAGGCAAATGCTAATATCCAACTGCTGAAAGAAAGAAAAAATCGGACTTTTATATCTAATAGGATACTGTCGTCCTTAAAGCTGTATTTCTGCCAAAATCCAATCCGAGGATAAATCATACTGGATTTATTCCCCATTGATAAGGGTATTTTGAATCAGCGAAATTCACATTGATTATAAATGAGGTCCCTATAGATTGTGATATTTTGATTCAGGCAAATCCACTCTGATTGGAACTGTGGTCCCTGTAGATTGGGGTCTTAATCATCAATGAAATCTACTCTGATTGGAATTGTGGTCAATTTGTTTCATACAAAACTCTATGTATATTGGTAAAATATTAGGCAAGCAATGGTGGTCTGTTGGTATTCCAGCACTTAAACTCTCTTCAAAGGAATAGCTGATGTATATCTAAGTCAAGCTTATTTTATGCCATGCAATTTAGGGGTGGGGATTAGTACCGGTATGCCTTGCATTTTAGGGGTGGGGATTAGTACCGGTATGCCATGCATTTTAGGGGTGGGGATTAGTAGTTAATTTAGTGCCATTATACAACTCGAGTAAAGTGTCTTGCCCAATGACAGCTGATCCAGGCTGATCTGATGGTTAGATTCGAACCCATGTTCATTCATTTGCAAGTCCAGCAGGTTAACCATTGAGCCACTGTGTTACATAAATTATACTATCACACAACAATATACCACAGAATATTGCTTTTATGAATTAAATTTAAGATAATAAATATTAAGAAAGAGAGATAACGAAAAGGGGAAGAGATTTTGGGAGCACATCTACAAAGGTTTACCTGCACACACCGATTTAAAAATGAAGCATTAATTTATGGATAATTTTCTTATATAAAAATGTTTAGGTAGCTGTAGTGCTTCCATCTCTAGTTGCAGTGAATTGGATTTATAATCCATGAGTCATGGGCACAATACATGCAAAGTCTAGTCCAGGTTGGTTACTTCTATATTATAATAATAATGATGATGATGATTATGATAATGATGATGATGATGATTATTATTATTATTATTATTATTATTATTATTATTATTATTATTATTATTAAGAAGAAGAAGAAGATGAAGAAAATCTAGTGACTTGACAAATCTTTCATGAAGCACTCCACAATTACATGTACATATTGTAACAACATTTACAAATTGTAGTGTCTTTAGACAACAATGATATTTTTTTTTAAAAACTTAATAATTAACTGACTTACACACTAAAATATGCACTTTAAAGATGAGCACATAAAGGATTCATACAAAGATTAGAAATGAACCTGTGTAAAACATTTTGAGTCAATCCATAAAAAAAACTTGTAGCAGTAGCAATGAATTATACAAAATCACATAGATGCTTGTTTCTTAAGATGTTGACAAAAAAGCCTCTTAAATCTTGGATAAGTCATCAAACCTTATGTTTTGCAGAATTCCATAAGTTTGGCTCCAGAAAAAGCAAAACTCGTCTTATAGAACTCTAAATTGAGGTTAAGTAAATATGAATTGTTGTTTGAGATGGAGCATATTTCAAAAATATATACATTTATTACAATTTTAAGTTACAATTAAGATAATCAGGAGCCAGACCATATGAGGATGTATACACTATTAAAACCCTTTCTAATTCTGTTGAAATCGAAGCCACTTATGGGTTTAAAAAACATTTATTGATGGTGAATCTAAATTGCATGAAGAATAACTCTATCATCTCTTTTTTATCATTTCAGTAATCTTTCTTTTTTTCTTTTTTTCTGATTCACTATAAATACCCCGATAGAACAGCAATATTCCCAATGTGGCATGATACAGGCTATGTAAATGTTATTCACGGTTCCTGAGGCAGGAAAGATTTTATTCTGTTCAAGAGATAAAGCAGTGACCAACTTTTTTAATTACCTTATCAACTTGCATCTTCCAACAAAAGCTACTGTTAATCATGATGCCAAGTAGTTTTGATATTTTCAGACTGTTCTAATAGCCCTTGTTTTTGTCTGCCTTCAAGACAGGACTAAAACAAAGTTAAACTTTCATTCTTAAACTCAATATTTGCTGAGGTTTTCCAGCAGGATCTTGGGGGCCCCAAGTAGCCAAGTTAACTAAAGCGCTCTCCGTTATGGATCACTGCCATCTCACCTCTGTCTGTGTGGGTTCAAGTATCAGATTTGGCTAATGTAGTTATGTAAGAAAGCTTGCCAGTAGATTCTCATGGGTCAGTGGTTCTTTCCAGGGGCTTTCCCAGGTTCTTCCTCCACCAATAATAATACTGGCCGCCATGTATAGCCTATTGTGTGCTGAAAAATGGTGTTAAACCCTACAACAACAAGGTCTAAAGCTTTTCTACGATCAAGAAACATTGTTAGTTACCTACCATGTTACACTGACCTATTACCAATCATCACCATTCTAGTTAGTGTAGTCTGGCGTTTACACTGACCTATTACCAATCATCACCATTCTAGTTAGTGTAGTCTAGCATACCAGTGTCGTTCATGTTACACTGACCTATTACCAATCATCACCATTCTAGTTAGTGTAGTCTGGCATTTACACTGACCTATTACCAATCATCACCATTCTAGTTAGTGTAGTCTGGCATTTACACTGACCTATTACCAATCATCACCATTCTAGTTAGTGTAGTCTGGCATTTACACTGACCTATTACCAATCATCACCATTCTAGTTAGTGTAGTCTGGCATTTACACTGACCTATTACCAATCATCACCATTCTAGTTAGTGTAGTCTGGCATACCAGTGTCATTCACGAAAGCCTGACTGTCGTGAATATAGTAAATTCAAAGATCACAGGTATTCCCCTAAATTCATTACAATCGTATCTTTCAAATATCTTTGAAATTGACGATAACCTGAAATAGGTCTATAGTTATTCACATCAGAATGATCTTGCTTCATTTGTATCGGAGTTACTTTTAGCCTGTTAGGAAAAACAAAGTAGTAAAATAGTAAAGATCTACATAAATAAAGGTGCAATCACTTTTGAGTTTAAGGAATTCACCACAGCTGTTCTAACATTAAGTTTATCTAATTCATAAATTCTAGACTTATTTAAGGACTAATCTAATTCATAAATTCTGGACTAATTTGAGGACTTATCTAACTAATAAATTCCATGCTTATTTTAGGATTTTTCTAATTCTTATATTCTAGACTTATTTGAGGACTTATCTAATTAATAAATTCCATGCTTATTTGAAGACTTATCTAATTCACAAATTCATGACTTATTTAAAGTTTTATTTAATTTATAAATTCTGGATTTATTTGAAGACTTATCTAATTTATAAATTCTGAATTTATTTCAAGACTTATCTAATTTATTAATTCTGGATTTATTTGAGGACTTATCTTATTCATAAATTCTAGATTTATTTGAGGACTTATCTAATTCATAAATTCTAGATTTATTTGAGGACTTATCTAATTTATAAATTCTGGATTTATTTGAAGACTTATCTAATTTATAAATTCTGAATTTATTTCAAGACTTATCTAATTTATTAATTCTGGATTTATTTGAGGACTTATCTAATTCATAAATTCTAGACTTATTTGAGGATTTATCTAATTCACAAATTCCATGCTTATCTGAGGGCTTATCTTATTAATAAATTCCATTCTTATTTGAAGACTTATCAAATTAATAAATTCCATTCTTATTTGAAGACTTATCTAATTCACGAATTCTAGACT
The DNA here is from genome assembly GCA_029339505.1 of Unio delphinus. Lineage (NCBI taxonomy): Eukaryota > Metazoa > Mollusca > Bivalvia > Unionida > Unionidae > Unio > Unio delphinus. The sequence goes on from JAQISU010000242.1 coordinate 3,229,429, forward strand.
TATTTAAAGACTTATTTTTTTTATAAATCCTGGATTTGTTTGAAGACTTATCTAATTTATAAACTCTAGATTTATTTGAGGACTTGACTAAGTCATAAATTCTAGACTTATTTGAGGACTTATCTAGTTCATAAATTCCACGCTTATTTGAGGACTTACCTAATTCATAAATTCTAGACTTATTTGATGAATAATCTAATTCATAAATTCCACTCTTATTTGAGGACTTTTCTAATTCATAAATTCTATATTTATTTGAGGTATTTTGAAGGACATGCCTTTGCAAAGTTTTGAGGAAATATGATCATTAAATTTATTCCTTGAGAATCTTTTAATCTGTGAGACCCATAGGCTATTTATGTTCATAAGTAATCATTGAATGCATTTGCAATTTTAAGAGGTCCCTGACAAATGTCAACATTTTTATCATGAATATATATAAATGTCAGGTTATTGACAGATTTGCCTTTCAAGTCATTGAACTTAGTTTTGAGGAGTTTTCCAAGACTTTTTCATATTACTCTACAGCCACTAAAAAGGCTGGACTGGTCAATTTGGAGTATAATGTCCAAGTTTGGAATAACATTTATTATTCACGCTGTTGAGTAAATTTTTATGACTAACAAACCTGTGGTATAAATGAGCAACCAATCACAAATATTGCCTGCAGACTCTGATCCATAGACACACTGTGGGCTGACAGATAATGGTCTACACTGTTCTACTTAAAACTTCTAAATAAACAGACTCTGATCCATAGACACACTGTAGGCTGACAGATAATGGTCTACACTGTTCTACTTAAACTTCTAAATAAATAGACTCTGATCCATAGACACGCTGTGGTCCGCCAGATCATAGTCTATACTGTTCTTAAATTTCTAAATAAACAGACTCTGAAGTCACATTGTGGGCAGGCAGATCTATGTCTACTCTGTTAGGTCTACTTAAACTTCCACACAAATATCACTTGAGTCTGATCCACCAAGTATTATAAAGCAGAGGAAATTGTTCACTACTGTTTTGTACACTTTATTAATGTCTCAAAGAACTAGCAGCTACGTCTAGACTGTCTTCATCAATTAGTGCAAATAGCAAGTTCAGGCACCAGTCTATTTATTCAGCTATGTCTAGACTGTCTTCATCAATTAGTGCAAATAGCAAGTTCAGGCACCAGTCCATTTATTCAGTTGTCTATTTAATAGGCCCATGACTATTAAAGTTTTAAATGTTGCATGCAACAGGCAATTTCCAAATTACCTCCATTGGTCTATACCACAGAGACCTCTAGGCCTTTTCAGTGCAGGAACAACAACTCTGCATAGCACCACTAGCATCACATTACAAGAATTACACATGCTGCTTTCCTGTTACTTCTGTTAAATCTAAACTTCAGACAGTTATTATCCATTTATTTTCTCATGCATACATATTTTACCTGCAAGAAAGTTTATCTCATTTTTTAATATCTTAATCAGATTGTAAGAATTTCTCATATGTAACAGTCACTCTTGCAAATGCTCAGATTATTCTGTAAAAAGAAAATTTCAAAAAGCAAGTGAGGGTGTAGAGAACATGGAAATATTCTACCAACATCCAACTAAGAAAAATGCGGAAATATAACTTTCCTAAATGTATTGAGTAAGCAAAATTATTACTTATTGTGCTCCTTCTTTCACGTGGTTTGAGCACTAACCAAAACAGTGAATTACATGTGCATTCAACTGGCAGCAAGGATTATTAGAAAATATTTACCACAAAACAGCAATGAATGTGACAGGAAAATAAAAAAATCTTCATTACTATATTAATCTTTAGTTCATGAGCCTGCTGCTTGCATCAAGAATTAAAAATTAGTTTTTCCTATCTGGATACAAGTCTCCAATCGGGTTGACAAAATGGTCACTAGTACTGGTTAATGAACAGCAGTACATGTTCAAGGATCCATTCAACAAATGACAATGTAGGGGAGAAATTCATTCCATTTGGAGAGAATATTTTTTAGAATTTTTTGAATATAGATTTGAATTTAAAGCAAAAATAAAGTTAGGTGGCTTGAAAATATAATGCAAGATTAATGCAAGAGTTTCATGCATTTAGTTAGTTTTTGGCTGTGATTCTTACGAAATGATCATGAATCCCACAACGTCATATCCCAGCACAGATCATGTAATGCAGGCTACCAGTTTGTAACCAAAGTGCCTCAAACAACGGGCCAGGTTAGAATGTATTGCTATTGCAGAAGTTTATTAATTATGCAGACCATTCCGGTCATCTCAATAGTTAAAGCAGCTGCCTCAGATGCAGGAGGTCATTGGTTCAAACCCAGACAGAGTCCTACCAAAAATTTATAAAAATGTATCAGCTGTCTCACTTGGTACTCAGCATTAAAAGGTTAGTTTTAGGACTGGTCGGCCTGTTGTCATGACAAAGTGACTGGGTGGGACATGATGTTACATGTCTGCAACATGATGCCTCAGTGCTAGACATAACTATAAACTGACACACTGAATAAAAATCATAGCGATATGAAATTGTTAAAGCTACGTTAAAAACACACACACACACACACACACACACACACACACACACAAACACATTAATCATGGATATGTTACTGCAACTATAACACATGACAACATGCTGAGATTAGCCAAAGGCCTTGACATTTAAAGAATAAAAGAAGTTCATTTTTCCTAACAAAATTATTTCAATCTCAGGGGAAATAACAAACTCAGGAAATTCAGTGCCTGGCTTTATTATTTATAAGGATCTATTACAGAATATTATTAGCACTCCCTTACCATACCGCCTTTATTATAATACAAACGTTATGTCTAATTTATTTCATTACAAGGCACTTTAACTGTAAAGCAATAGATCCCATGGCTCCCATGGATAAAATTATAATGAGGGAGCTACATACACAAATGCTTTTCAAGATACCATGGTATTTTCCTGTAAAACATGCATCTGACTGCAAGCCACATAGACCCTGATTTACCCTCAACAAATGAACTGGAAGATCTGGGTCTATGCCAGTCAATTCTACATAGGATTCAAAGCAAGTACTGATTGTGCTCGGCTAGCATATTTAGAGACCACTGATCTGGGTCAGTACCTGTCAAATCTATTTATGATACAAGGCAGTTCGTGCCTGTCAATTCTATTTATGATACAAGGCAGTCAGTGCCTGTCAATTCTATTTATGATACAAGGCAGTCAGTGCCTGTCAATTCTATTTATGATACAAGGCAGTCCATGCCTGTCAATTCTATTTATGATACAAGGCAGTCCGTGCCTGCCAATTCTATTTATGATACAAGGCAGTCCATGCCTGTCAATTCTATTTATGATACAAGGCAGTCAGTGCCTGTCAATTCTATTTATGATACAAGGCAGTACATGCCTGTCAATTCTATTTATGATACAAGGCAGTCCGTGCCTGCCAATTCTATTTATGATACAATGCAGTCAGTGCCTGTCAATTCTATTTATGATACAAGACAGTCAGTGGCTGTCAATTCTATTTATGATACAAGGCAGTCAGTGGCTGTCCATTCTATTTATGATACAAGGCAGTCAGTGGCTGTCAATTCTATTTATGATACAAGGCAGTCAGTGCCTGTCAATTCTATTTATGATACAAGACAGTCAGTGGCTGTCAATTCTATTTATGATACAAGGCAGTCAGTGCCTGTCAATTCTATTTATGATACAAGGCAGTCCATGCCTGTCAATTCTATTTATGATACAAGGCAGTCAGTGCCTGTCAATTCTATTTATGATACAAGGCAGTCCATGCCTGTCAATTCTATTTATGATACAAGGCAGTCCGTGCCTGCCAATTCTATTTATGATACAATGCAGTCAGTGCCTGTCAATTCTATTTATGATACAAGACAGTCAGTGGCTGTCAATTCTATTTATGATACAAGGCAGTCAGTGGCTGTCCATTCTATTTATGATACAAGGCAGTCAGTGGCTGTCAATTCTATTTATGATACAAGGCAGTCAGTGACTGTCCATTCTATTTATGATACAAGGTAGTCAGTGACTGTCAATTCTATTTATGATACAAGGCAGTCAGTGCCTGCCAATTCTATTTATGAATTCTATTTATGATACAAGGCAGTCAGTGCCTGTCCATTCTATTTATGATACAAGGCAGTCAGTGCCTGCCAATTCTATTTATGAATTCTATTTATGATACAAGGCAGTCCGTGCCTGTCAATTCTATTTATGATAAGGCAGTCAGTGCCTGTCCATTCTATTTATGATACAAGGCAGTCAGTGCCTGCCAATTCTATTTATGAATTCTATTTATGATACAAGGCAGTCCGTGCCTGTCAATTCTATTTATGATACAAGGCAGTCAGTGACTGTCCATTCTATTTATGATACAAGGCAAATACTGATCTTGTTAGGCGGGCACATTCAGAGACCTCAGATCTGGGTCTGCGATGTTTGTAATTTAGTGTGCAGTATATAAACACAACTGCTGTAAACATGAAAACTACAAAAGTATTTCTCCAATAAAAAGCCTACAGGAGCCAGAATAATACAATTTTCAAACAGTAAGTGAAACAGTAATTATTACCAAACAGTAAGTGAAGCAGTTATTACCAGACATCAGCGTTCAATTTAAGCTAGGGCACTATCCCCTTTTCTCAACCTCTGGCATAAGAAAGTTGCCTCCCTTGGAGAACTAAAACATACACAATCATTGTTTTACTTCAGACTGCACCAAAGCTGGCTTACTGAATACAGTATCTCCTTAAAATAGGATTTTCATTGGCTGATAGAAATATTTACTGTTTATGATTAGTTTCAGCCCCAACAGGAGCAGATGGTCAATCATCTATGATAGAAATTGCACAGATGATAAAATCTGGAACAAAACACTTGCATTTATTTCTTGGCTGACAGAAATATTTACTGATTTTGATTGGTTTAGGCAGTGATCATAGACAGAAAATGTCGAGATAAAATCTGGAACAAAACACAGCTGCATTTATCTCTAAAGCAGCACACAGGAAAGAAAGAATAAAGAGTCAACTGTCAAAAATATAGCTCAGAAGGGGGATGGATCCTCAAGCATGATAAATTAAATTCTGGGTAAATGCCCTGTTGTAGTGGAGAATGACAATAAAATGAGTTTGAATTTTCTTGAATAAACAAAAATTTGGTAAGAATGCTGGCAACACATTTTTATAAAAATGACCCCACTTTTTGATCTTGTAGGGGTCTTTGGACCCTACTTTTTCCATTTTCTTTCTGACCTTTGATGGGTCCATGGACCCAACATTTTCCATTCTCTTTCTGACCTTTTATGGGTCCTTCAACCACTCTTGTCCAATTTTTTTTAACACATTTACCACTAGTGCTGAGTTTTTGGGGTATGAGGTAGTAGCCTACTTCCAAGGTCTCTAGCATCGAGGTCATGCAAGATATACTTAAGTGGGTGGTATTAGAGAAAGGTAGACAGACTTAACTCTACAAAGATACCAAATAACCTGGACATTTTAGTTGTACTACGAAATACAGAGGAAAAAACCTAATTTTTGGGACCCATTTTTTTCCACCCAAACTTCGCCCACGGTCAGAATTTGATTTTGTGTCCAGTTTTAGACTTTATGGCCTCAGATCTAAGGCAGACCAGTCTGAAGTGCACACAGACAGGTGAACCTATGCAAGAAGTAGGATAAGGTTGACATTTTGAATAAGAGTCTTCTCCATGCAAAAATTATGGGTCCCTTAAGCAAAAATAAAATGTAAAAAAAAAAAATTATAAAAAAAATAAATAAAATTTATTTTTAAAAAAATCACCTTCTGCTCATGTGCCAGCAAACTGACCAATGGAGTATTTTTTTTAGCACAACTAGGCATTGGGCTAATGGAAAATTGCTTGGAAGTTTATTTATTAGGATGTATTCAGAAATAGTCCCCAAAATGTGTTTCCTACTCGCATTTCATGCGAAAACAGCAAAAACCTACAGGGGTTAATGTGTTAATCTAGTATGGGTTTCTGGACAACACTTTCTCCATTCTCGTTCGACCTTGTATGGGTCTCTGGACCCTACTTTTGCCATTTTTGCCTTGAACACTGAAAACAATAAACATCCTTTTTAAGCATGCACAAACATGCACAAAAGTTCTTTAAAAGCCCAAGATGGTCTTATCAAATAATTACATTTTTCAGTTTAAAATTTACTGACAATTCATGATATTGATAAAAACGTATAAAAAGATCAAAAGAAAATAGGGCCATGTGGTAAGCTAATAATTTTGTCATGTGTCAGTAAACCAAAATTCAATTTTAAAGCAATCACATACCTCTGTCCTATGTCCACGTAAGTTGAAGTTCGATCTGTTGGGTGGGTCGTACTTCAAACAATGGCTCGTAGTGAATGTGACACCAACAATTCCTTTTGCGTTGCCACTTGCCAGCCATCCTTCACTGTAGTACTGATTCCTATTCAACTTCCATCCTGTGTTGTTATCCTCTGGCAAATTATCGGGCACCTTGCCCATCCATGACAAGGAATGTATAGTACACTCCGTCCTTGTAGAGATATTTTGCTCAAAGTATAAATGCATTTCTGTGATTGCTCAAACTAACTAAAACTCCATTTTTCAGGCAGATTATTTGTTTCTCATATACAAAATAAAGTCTTCAGTTAAAACACTTTCCATGTTTGATAGTATTTATATTCTTCTAGCAGACAAGAAATGACTTCACAGGCAAATATCACCAACACAATTTTGATTTTGTTGAAAATAAGAAACCAGTAATAGAACAACAAATTCTTTATAATTATCCTATTTGACACAATTACACACAGTATACACACTTCAGTAAGCAATTATCTCCCAGCCTGATACAAAACAACAACACTGTCATTCAATTGTACTAGAATCATTGATTTAGTATCGAACAGTGGCAACTTTTCCACCAGCAGCAGAAGCAGCAGCAAAACACACATGTTAATGGACAATCGGCACACAGTAATAACGACATATTAAATGCTAATGCTGTGATGTTATTCCTTCTCTAGATGGAGCCAATGGCAGTGTTTCAATTGATGGATCAACTGACAATGTTTCAGAATCAAGTTCTTCTCATTAGGCAATTATATACATGTCATTCACAAAACCAATAGAACATGTGCATTTTGATTCTCTTCAAATTCATTCTTTTCGAAGCATGACTAGGAACTGTAAAAAGAAAAAAATAATTAGTTGTGTGCAAAAACATGCTGAGATACAGAAAAATATTTTTTTTAGGTCTTTTCTACTGAACACAAACTTTTGTTATCTTGCCTGCCTTTTTTTCAGACACATTTAGACTGTGTGTTAAAATAAAAACTTTAAAAAATGGATTCACTCATTAAAAAAATTCTTTGGTCTGCTGTTATCCATTTTGGATTTAGATCACAAATTCAACTGTATTTACCCACATTTGTAATTCTAGACATCACTGAACATTTAAAACATTCTGTTGAACAATTATTTGCAACAATTGGAATATATCCTAATATCATATTCACTTCAAATTCATTACATATAAGTTTGTTTGAAAAGTTTTGTTTTGCACAATTTAGTCCATCATGCATGAATTAATTTGTTATTTGATGCTCGCCTGTAAACTGTTCCATCATTATGATAAGAAATATTAATCATTATGATTAGAAAAATTAATCATTATGATTAGAAATATTAATTATTATGATTAGAAAAATTAATCATTATGATTAGAAATATTAATTATTATGATTAGAAATATCAATCATTATGATTAGAAATATTAATAATTATGATTAGAAATATTAATTATTATGATTAGAAATATCAATCATTATGATTAGAAATATCAATCATTATGATTGGAAAAATTAATCATTATGATTAGAAATATTAATCATTATGATTAGAAATATTAATCATTATAATTAGAAATATCAATCATTATGATTAGAAATATCAATCATTATGATTAGAAATATTAATCATTATGATTAGAAATATTAATCATTAAGATTTGAAAAATTAATCATTATGATTAGAAAAATTAATCATTATAATTAGAAAAATTAATCATTATGATTTGAAATATTAATCATTATGATTAGAAATATTAATCATTATGATTAGAAAAATGAATCATTATGATTAAAAATATGAATCATTATGATTAGAATACGAATAATTGTGATTAGAAAATTTAATTATTATTAAGAAAAATATTAATCTTTATGATTAGAAATATTAATCATTAAGATTAGAAAAATTAATCAGTATGATTAGAAATATTATTCATTATGATTAGAGAAATATGAATAATTGTGATTAGAAAATTTAATTATTATGAAGAAAATTATTAATCTTTATGATTAGAAATATTAATCATTATGATTAGAAATATTAATCATGATTAGAAATATTAATCATTATGATTAGAAATATTAATCATGATTAGAAATATTAATCATTATGATTAGAAATATTAATCATTATGATGAGAAAAATCAATTATGATTAGAAATATTAATTATGATTAGAAATATTAATCATTATGATTAGAAATATTAATCATTTTGATTAGAAGTATTATTCATTATGATTAGAAATATTAATCATTATGATTAGAAATATTAATCATTATGATTAGAAAAATTAATCATTATGATTAGAAATATAATTCATTATTAGAAATATTAATCATTATGATTTGAAATACTAATCATTATGATGAATATATTAATCATTATGATTAGAAATATTAATCATTATGATTAGAAATATTAATCATTATGATTAGAAATATTAATCATTATTACTCCATCCCATCAAACATAAAGAGTCACTGAACATTGTTATACAATAGCAGATACACTAAATTAATCTATGAAAATGTCAACAATGCAATGACAAGTTATTTTTATCTACTAAAGGTCTTTTGCATCATGTGAAAAGTAGTTGACTAGAGGGTATAGCCCCTACCTCCACACACAAGCACACTTTGGAAGGGTGTGTGATGCACTCACTACCATTAAAATTGTCTCTGAAGAGACATAGAAACCCTGAAAATAATAATAATAATAATAATAATAAAAATAATAATAATAATAATAATAATAATAATAATAATAATTAAAAAAAATTATTTACAAAAGGTAACTCAATTAGTTACAGAACTAATCTACTTTGAGGCCGTCTATATGTTATGTACAATATATACAATACATACAACATGATGTGAATAGTCTGGCTTGACACTAAATAATTAGGGAATTTTAAATTTCAAGTATCAAGCCTGGAACACATGTATAGGCATCTGTAAAAACATAAACATATATAAAACATAAAATATCATTCTGCATTGAAAAATTCGGCTTTGAAAATGATGCAAAATTACAGAAAAGCAGGCGGTATGTTTTTTGTACTGGCACTTTCAATTTTCTAAAGATTTCATCTATTTAAGACATTGATTATGAAAAGAAGAAATGCTACGAGCCTGCCTTATGTCGCTGGGAATGTTGTTCAATACTACTGGACCAGTACATGTATATTGAAAACTTTTTTAAAAGAATTCCTTCTTTGGCTTTGGTATAATGTAATTTTTTCTTCTTATGGACCTTAAATTTGGAATACCATCAGCATCTCTTTGGTGAAAGATATTGCTTAGATAAACAGACATGGCTTTTCTGGATACTTAATACATCAATTTGGCTTTTCTAAGAAATATTCTTTCATGTATTGTAAAATCCTTTATAGTGTTCATTGCATCCTAAAAATTGTCTATACATTGATCTAGAATTAAATGGCAAGCACTCTTTTGAGCCTTAAAAGTGTTATTATGCTTGAATTAGAGGTATTACCCCAAATTACATTACAGTAGTCCATATATGGCTGAATATAACCTTTATAAAAGATGACCCTATACTAAAGAGGAATGTATGTTTTAATTTTCCACAGTAGCCAAAGATAAGAATTAACCTTCTTTGAAATGTGTTTAATGTTAATAGACCAAGTAAAATTATTATCTATGAATACACCAAGAATTCTATCTTGCGAGGTCATATTAGGCTAACATTGTCAAATAAAACCTCTAGTTTGTCGCTATCTAGTCTTGCTCATTTTTTGTTGTGTTGTAACTAGTAGGGCTTTCATTTTTTTCTGTATTTATGATCATACTGTCTTCCTTCCACCATGCTTAAAGTCTGCTGAAAGCATCTTGTAAGTTATTCTCAAGTACCAATTTCGTTCTACCAATCTCAGACAGTGTATTATCACCTGCATAGAAGTCAGTGGAAGAAATTGAAGTTCCAATCTTAAGAGGTAAATCGTTAATAAATAGAATGAATAACAGAGGTCCAAGGATTGAGCCTTGTTGTACTCCACAATGAATATTTTTACTTTTAGAAAGTTGACCATTCAGAGATACTTTTTGCACTCTATCAGTTAAGTAAGAAGTAAACCAGTTTAGGGAGGTTTCACTGCACTGATAAATTTTTAGTCTTTCAAGTAAAATTTCATGTTCTACAAGATCAAAAGCTTTACAAAAATCAACCATAACAGTGCCTACCGTTTCTCCTTGATCTAATGCTCTCAGTCATTTATCAATCAAAGATACAAGTGCAGTTTCACAGGAGTGATTCTGGCGAAAGCCAGACTGATTATCATGAATAAGATATGTGTATTTGAACAAAAAAGTTTTTTAAAATATTTGAGATGTCCATTGGAGTATCAGTATAAATGTTTTACTCATATGTGTTCAAATAGTTGAGAAAAGAATCATGTACATGTTTTTCTAGTATTTTGGAAAGACAAGGAAAATTCTTTCTCTTCAATTGAAATTTGATCTACTTGAAGTTCAAAATATTCACACCAATCAGTATGTGATGATGGAGGTCTATACACAAAACCTACTAAATAGGGCTTACCTTTTTCTGGAGTGATCTGTAGCCAAATAAATTCTATTTCCTGTATTTCTAGGTCATCCTGTCATTTACAAATAGTACCGGTTATAACATACACAAGGAGCCCACAACCTCCTGCTTTTCTATCCTTACAATAAGGTTTTTTTAGAGCCATTGATATACAAGAAATTTTCACACTGATTTTCTGTTAACATTGTTTCCAAGATGAGGAAGGACCTTTCTTCCTCACTTTATGTCAGTGATATGTCAGACCACATCCGACTAACAGCTGCAAAAAGGAATAACAATCTGTCTTCTTTTAGCTTGCACAATATAGGCAAATGAGGCATGTGTCCCAAGAGGTCTTCTTTGACCATGCCTACCCACACCCTGTTTAGACACTGCTCAAAAAGAATGCTGCAAAGAAGATTTCTTTAAAAACTTCCATGTAATTAAATGTAATAACAAGGTAATGGGTTTAAAGACTAAACTCATAAGACAACAGTGAGAAAGTCACCTTTAGGTGTTGTCACAAGGAAAGAAAACAATTTCTGAATGCAAAACGATAAGCAACAATAAGACAACTACTGAAAATTACAAGATAATGAAGTCAAACATCCTTAATTGCAAACGGAAGCACACAAAAAAACGTTTCAAAGCTGGCCAGCATCGAACAGGAAGAAGAATTCCAGTTATTTCTCTTTCATTCATTCCAGCAAAACAATTTACAAACTCAGTCATTAACTTTGATAACCTGGTGCAAATCCAGATTAAATCATCAACTGTTGTGTCAACTATCCCAGAGACACCACTGTGTATTGCATTATTCAACGCTCATTCAGTAGGACCAACAAAAAAGTGCACAGAAATTTTATCAAAGATAAGAATATAAACGTCTTCTTCCTGACAGAAAAATGGTTCAAAACATCAGACAATGAGCCCAAGTGTGCAGATCTAACACCCACCAGTTACTCCATCAAGTTGTTCCCCTGCAACTCTCATGGAGGTGGAATTGCTGTCATCACAAAGAATTCATGACAAAATGTCTTAAATACAACACAATTTCAATTTCTGCCACACATTCTTTGAACTAGTACAATCAACACTCACATTGGAACAAAGGTCAGTCTATTTTTTCTGCCTCTACCACCCTTGTCCTAGGAGAAAAAACAAGCTGACTGAATCTCTCTTTTTGGAGCAGTTTCCGAATCTCCTGGATTATGGAAATTCCATAGGTGGCAACCTGATTATTCTTGGAGATTTCAACTTTCACTTTGACTGTCCTGGAAACTCATACACATCAAAACTCCTAGATTCCATTCATGTTTCCAACATTAAACAGTCAGTTAACCAACCCACCCATAAACATGGTCACATTTTACATTGGATTCTTCATAAACCTGATGATATTGTTCTACAATACACCCTTATATCCCACGAACTTGTTACAGATCACTTCTACATTATATGCCATCTGGATGTATGAGTCCCTAACCCTCCACCTTTATTTGCTATTAAGAGAAATCTCCATATGATAAATAGAACCAAGCTAACGCATGACATCCAAGCAAACCTAATGGCTTGCTTAACTCCTACAGCAGAACAACTCAATAACTGCCTGCATTTATTGCTTGAAAAACATGCTCTAGCCACAAAGTGTAGAGTATCAATTCAAAAGTGTTCTCCGTGGTACAGCAGTGTTAGGGACCAGCTTCGCACTGCTAAAAGAGACGGCCATAAATCAGAGACTTTGGCTTTCCACCAGACTCACTATTCATAAACAAATCTATGAAGGTGCTAAGAAGAATGTCACAAACATAGTCCATTTAGCTAAATTATCCCAATACAGTACAAAGACCATGGAGAGTTCCAGCTGCAAAGAGCTCTTCATGATAACTAGCAAACTAATGTCAATGAACAAATATACACCACTTCCAACTAGCTTCTCTCCCATTGAGTAGACCTAGAAATAAGATAGGTACTTACATACAGTTACAATATATAATTTCAGTGACAACCATTAGGAGCATTTAAACCTGTCTCAATGGATTTGGTATGGACAATCGTGATGAAAAGTTCACCAAAGTCATGTAAACTTGATCCAATTCCAACATCACTGCTGCTTGAGTGCTTAGACCCAATTTTGCCTTTACTAACTGCTGTCATTAATACCTCTCTCTCATTAGGGAATTTCCATCATTTTTTAAAACTGCCATTGTAAAGCCACTGCTGAAGAAACTAACACTCGACCATAATGATTTAAAGAACGCCCAGTTTCTAATCTCCTATTCACATAAAAAATCTAAGAAAAAGTTGTTCTAACCCAACTTGTATCTCATTAGAATTCAAACAGTCTTTGTAACCATGTCCAGTCTGTATATCGCCCTTGCCTCAGTACTGAAACTACTCTTATGAAAGTAGTTAATGATATTCTCTCTGCTTTGGATAGTGGAAAGATTACAGTCCTCACCCTTCTTGATTTGTCTGCAGCATCTGACACAATACACCATGATATATTACTTCACAGACTCCAGCATGTATTTGTCATTCACAATACAGCATTACTGTAGTTCAAGTTTTAATAAGTGAACTGGACACAAATTGTATTTGCAAATGGAATAAACTCTAGCCCAGTTGATCTATGCTGTGGTGTTCCACAGTGGTCTGTTCTTCGACCTGTTCTCTTCATTCTATACACTCAGCCACTCTCAAGTGTCATAGATCATCACCCAGTGTCTCACCAATTGTACACTGATGACACCTAAATATACAAGTCTAGCCACCCAACTGAAGTTGGTGCTTCCATCCAAGGAGAAGAGAGGTGCATTTCTGATATGAAATCATGGATGATACATAATAAGCGGCAGATGAATGATGATAAAACTGAAGCCATTCTAATAACAACACAAAGACTTTCTCATTCACATCTTTTACATCAAAGAATAAATACCAGCAACACCAAAATTAAATTAATACAGTCAGTATGAAACCTAGGTGTTACTCTAGACAGTACTCTCACAATGCACCAACATGTCATGAACATATGCAAGACTGCATATCTTAAGCTGAGATGCATCAGCTCCAATAGCAAATATATTTCAGTTCATGCCACTAAAACACTTGTATGTTCATTAATACTTTAAAGACTGGACTATTGTAACTCAATTCTGGCTGGTTCGTCTCAATATCTACTCCTGAGCTTCAAAAAGTTCAAAACACAGCTGTTCGGATCATCTTTAGAGTACCATAATCAGTGCACACCTTCCTGCTGTTCTGTACCCTACACATCCATTCAATCCAGAATCAAACACAAAATTTTTTTTCTGTGGTATGTTTCAATGATGGAATCCAGTCCAACATACCTATCTGGCTTCACCCATGTGTGCACACCAGCAAGATACTTATGCTCCCTCTTCTGACAATCGTATACTCATTATTCCCACTATGAAAATGAAGTCATATGGACCATGTTCTTCTGCATATTAGGGCCCAGCAACATGGAATGAATTGCCCATTGAAATTAGACACAAAGACACAGTGATCCCTTTCAAGAGTGCTCTTAAAATTCACCTGTTTCGATGGTAAGAACAAACTTAAGGACCTAATAATGTTTCCTACCTTATCTATTTTCAGCATTTTTAATGTTTTCCAATTATATGGTGTTTGTTTTTTGTTTTTTGTAGTCATATCATTATAGATGTTGTAAAGCACATAGAGCTTCTAAAGATTAAGTGCTATACAAAGTCCTCATTATTAATATTATTAATTGAAAGGTCAGGATGACAGTAAATTAGCACACAAAAAAACAGTTGCCAAGCAATTTATAAAAAGCATAATAGAAAACTATCTAGATACTAATTCTGAAACAGAACTGGTATGTACAGTACCTTGTATAAAACCCCATATGGGCCTGTACCCCCTGTATAAAATCCCCTATGAGCATGTACTGCACCCTGTATAAATTCTCCTATGGGCCTCAGCCTACAGTACCCTGTATAAAATCCCATATGGGCCTCAGCCTACAGTACCTTGTACAAAATCCCCTATGGGCATGTACTGTACCCTGTATAAAATCCCCTATGGGCCTCAGCCTACAGTACCCTGTATAAAAATCCCATATAGGCCTTTACAGTACCCTGTATAAAATTAACCTGTATAAAATCCCATATAGGTATGTAGAGTACCCTGTATAAAATCCCAAATGGGCCTGTACCCTGTTAAAAATCACATATGGGCCTGTACAGTACCCTGTATAAAATTACCTTGTATAAAATCCCATATGGGCCTGTACCCTGTAAAAAATCATGTATGGGCCTGTACAGTACCCTGTATAAAATTACCCTGTATAAAATCCCATATGACCCTGTACCCTGTAAAAAATCACATATGGGCCTTTACAGGCCTTTCTCTTAGTTTTTTCTTTTACAATAGTTTATGAAAAATAATATCAATGATGTTCCCTCTTTATTATTATTATTATTATTATTATTATTATTATTATTATTATTAATATTATATGACCACAATGCTGGCCTAGAGGTTAGAGCATCTGCCACTGGAGCGGCAGGTTGTGGGTTCGATCCCCAACCGAGTCATACCAAAGACTTACAAAAATGGTACTAACTGCTGCCTCGCTTGGCGCTCAGTGTTAAGAGGTTAGTGTTAGGACTGGTCGACCTGGTGTCAGGATAATGTGACTGGGTGGGACATCATGCTACATGTCTGTGGCATGATGCCCCAGTGCTAGACATCACTATAAACTGCTTCACTGCAGACATCATAGCGATATGACTGAAATTGTTTTAAAGCTACATTAAAAATCTCAATCAAACAAACAAAAAATTATTATTATGCCAATTGGGTGTGGAAAGATTAAATAATTAGAGCTGATTTAATATTCTGGGCAACATTCTTCCAAACAAGAATATATTAAAAGTTGTCTTTTTATAGCTTTTTCTGGCCTAGGCACTTTGAATTTTTGACCTGTTAATGATCTTAGATTTGGGGTGACATCATGTTCTCATTACCAGAAATAGCTGTTTAGGTATACAAGTGTGGATTTTGCTGACACATCATTTCCATCTTTTCCATTTGTGTTCATTCATGCAAGGGGAAACACTTGGAGTTCTATTTGCTGATCAAAACTTTTTTTTCTTGAGTCTAAAACATATCATATTTGCATATCAGGTGCATTCCACTTAATTGTCAAGATGGAATGAATTAACTTTTGCAACAACAACAAAGAAAACTCAGTACTGCAATGGAATGAAGGGCTTGATTTTTGGATGGAGCCAGGGATAATAGTCTGTTTTCTATGAAATATAATTTACATCATGAGACCACAGTGCAAGTAATTTCTACAAACATGCCAAGAATGTTATCAAACAAAGTCATTTTCACCTTCGTTATCACAGAGATCAAGCTGCATATGGCTTACAGTCTTGTTCTTTTCTGAAGTGTAGCTATCAGCAAGACTTGTTTCATCATTAGTGAGGACTGTACCATTTTCCTTGCACCATATTTAAAGACCTGTGAACAGTTTGGAGGTTTTTCTCAGTTAAGCATCAGACATGGAGGTGTCCTCATCACACATGCCAGCTGATAAAATTGCATCTCCTAATTCCACTGGCAGGTCCTTAATGAAAAAACCAAAAAAAGAAGAACCCAAAGACAGAATCTTGTTGTACTGAAATATGTTGCACAAGTTGTGTGTGTGTGTGTGTGTGTGTGTGTGTGTGTGTGTGTGTGTGTGTGTGTGAGAGATTTGGATTTTTAATGTGCTTTTAATTTTTCATTCATATCACTACAATGTCTGCTGTGTGGCAGTTTATAGTGATGTCTACCATGTCAAAGACATATAGCATCATGTCACAACCAATCACATTATCCTGACAACAGGCCAACCAGTCTAACCTTTAAATGCTGGGTGCCATGAACACAGCTTCTAGTACCATTTTTATAATTCTTTGGTATAACTTGGCCATGGTTCAAACCCATGACCTCAAGTAGGATCTATACAATTTAAGAGTACATGTGTTATTTTGATGGAGCTGTAGCTTTTAAAGATGACCAGTTCATGATCTACCAAGTCAAAAGCCTCTCAAAAATCAACCTTTATAGTACGTATTAATTTCCTTCATCAAAAGATTTCAGCCACTTATCTGTCGGGCAGTTTCAAATGAATTAATTTTTCAACAGCAAGATTGATTTTCATTAGGTGAATTGTGAGTGTAAAGACAGTCAATTACAGAATTCTGTATGTGCTTTTCAATTGATTCGAAAATGGAATGGAGGACTGATATTAGTCTGAAGTTCTTTTAATTCATCTTCATTTAATCCAGCCTTATGTAGTGGTGATAAGTTTTCCAAGACTGCGGAAATTTGACTTGTTTTCAAGTTTATGAACCTGATTTCCCATCACATAATCTCCTGACAGATCTAGGTATATGCAGTTTGTATAGAGTAATCAGTAAAATAAACAACACAGACCCTGATAATGCAATGGCAGATCAGGGTTTATGTTGTTTGCAGTTGAACTGGATTTATAAATGTAATGACTTGTTGGTCTTAAAACAAGTAACAAGAATAATAAAACCTAACTGATTTTGTATAACTGAAAATATAATTTATTTCCCAACAATACAAAGTGAAATAGTAAAAGTAGCTTAAAGTATGGTTAATGAATTCTTAAACTCCTAAATGTTATTTCAATTCCAAAATTAATCATGTAATCTGAATGAGTTCCATCAAAGTAATATCCAAATGATGGTCAGTAATGTACTGATGTATCAACAGTAAAGAAGAATCAAAATGACATAATCCCCAAAATGTATTTTAATGAATTCACAGTATTTCCAATACAGCTAATATATATCCAAATAATCTTTACATGAATATAAGAGCACTCTAATTCCAACAAAAGATTAAATTAAATAAATGAATCAATATTCTCAAGACAGAAAGTACTACTTAAGATTGCCTAATTATACAAAATAATTATTGAAGATATATATAGCTGTCAATATTAGCTGTCCTCATGTTGTTTCTCTTAAAATAAAAATTTCATGCAAGAAAACAATTAACAAAGACAATATGTTATAAAATGCCAAATGTGATCTCGTTTGTTGTTGATTTGCCGTGAGCAATATACACCATGAAGATGTATTCACAGCTAACAAATAAGGTCCTTTGTCAAGAAAATTATTATGCTAGACAAAGCAAGTGGTTATGTATTGTTAAACTGTTCTTTATTGATCTATTAATTGAAGAAATAATGTAGGACCACTTGACACAATTAAAATAAGGTGTGCATCCCCTTTCTGCAAATCTAAAACTCAGCATAAATTGTAAAGAAAAAAAAATGCATCAATCCTGATGCTCTGTATAACTGGCGCGATCCAATCTGATAATGAATGACAGGGAGACAAAAACCTACATCAACACTAGAAGAAACAAAATTGAATGTCAAAATAAAAACAATGGGTGGGTACCTTACTGAAACAAATTCTCAAAAGCCTATATGAATACTAGAAAAAAATGTCAAAATAAAAATTACTGGAATAATGTGGAGGGGTAGCCTAATGAAACAAATTATCAGAAAAATTTGAAACACAAATGTCAATAACTCACAACTAAACCATTTCCAACTGGGCTCCCGGACCAGGCAGTCTTTATTTGAGGAATACAAAACACTAATTAAAACACAATTCATGTAGTTAGTACATGCAATTTTATGGAAAATCCTATAGATATATCTGCTACATATAAAGTCTTATAAGTGACATACAGGTGGAGGTTCAAGATTTCATATGCAAATTAGGCATTTTATATGTAAATTAGGCATTAGACTTATACATGAAATATACTCCACTTTAAAAGTTAAATCTAAGCCATTCAGTTATTTTACACTTACTTGCCACTTATAAGTGACACATAGGTGAATAAGGCATTTCACTTTTAAACAAAGTATATATACTATACTTATTAACACATTAACCACTGGTGACACATTTCCAGGGCTGGAGGAAGTAGCCTATGTATGATACACTAAAGTGGGTGGTATTATAGAAAGATAGACAGATTGAGCTAAAAAATGATACCAAATAGTCTGGACATTTTAGTTGCACTACAAAACACAGAGGGGAAAAACCTAATTTTTTTTGTCCCGTTTTTCACTTTTCCACCCAAAGTTTGCCTGTGGTCAGAATCCAATTTTGTGTCTAGATTTAAGACTTTTTAGCCTCAGATCTAAGGCAGACCGGTCTGAACTGCACACTAGACAGGTGAACCTGTGCAAAAAGTAGGATACGGTGGGCATTTTGGAATAAAAAGTGGTCTCGATAAAAAAAATTACAAGTCCGGTACAAAAATTCCAACTTATCTTCTTCTGCTCATTCTGAAGCAAAATGAATAACCAATGGAAAATAATGTATCTAAAACAACTAGGCATTATGCTAATGGAAAACCACTTGGAAGTCTATGTAGTAGGATATATTCAGAAATAGCCCCCAAAATGTGTTTTCTCTATGCATTTCATGCAAAAACAATAAAAACCTCCAGGGGTTAATGTGTTAAGTGAAATGTGAGCCAATCGACTAGAACACTTATTGGTCCTTTCATAAAAGTGGGGCATACATGAATTGGGGATTTCACTTATCTTTCAGAATCCAACTGCTAGTATCCTTCCGCTGGTAGATGAAGATTGTCAGCATGAAAGCCTTTGGATATCTGAATACATGTAAATGTATATTGCTCAATTCTGGAAAGTACAGTGAGCAAACAAAACAAACACCACCATAGCGAACAAGTCCATGCAACCTAATTCCATTGATACAGAAAGCCACGGTTTAGATACCAAAAAAATGGAAGCATATCCAAGTCTAAATTGACAGCATTTGCCCCAGAAAACTGTTAAGTTCCAGATTTCTGCCACTAACGCATCTTTTTATTAAGGCACCATGAAAAATCCCTCCAATTAAATTTCCAGCCTAATATTAAACTCTGAAGTATTTCACCCAAACAATGCCTTGCACAAAATTGCGCACATGACTTGCAACAAAACAAATATTGCGCAACACTTTAAATCCTGCCACGTCATTGGCAAAAAATTATACTTCTAATTATAATTATAGTTCATTTACTTGCTCATAATAAATAATATCTAAAGTTGTGAAAGTTTATAGTTATGATTTTTAAGTTGGATAGGTTATACATGTATACAGAAAACTGAAAAGTTAGTGCTGTAACTGATTCGAGTGAAACTCATTCAATAAAAATAAAAAGAGATTAAAAAGCCTGCGTGATTAGCTACAAATAAATTACCCAAGCTTAAAAATACTGGCTCAATCAGGTGGGCCAAGATTTATTTAATTTTATTAAGGTTTATTTTAACCCCCATTTTCACTACCTAAATATATGTTGCAAATTCTATTCCCGAAGTAGTAATTAATAGCCAATTTTGCACCTATCACAATACATATGTTGCAGTCTTGAATACAGTATAAATGTAATAACATACCAATGCAGCTATTTATAATTTTCGCTCAGGTAGCTAATATTCCAATATTTATGTTTAAAAAAATACTGTATTTGCTGAATAATACATACTCAACTTAGCCGTAAAGACCGAGATATGCCGTAACATAATCTGCTGGCAGATCTGACTCATTGTTGTTCATTCTATTTATGATTCAAAGGAACAATGTTGATCCTGCTTTGCTAGTGTATTATGCAACTGCTGATCTGGATCTCTGCCACTTACACTCAAGTAAAAACGGTAACTGTGTACTAGAATTCTACTCATAATATCTAATCCTGACTGCAACCATTTTACAATGCACCATTAGTACCGAGTGTTCAACCTATTGATCTAGTTCATACATGCTATTGACCTTGTACTCATTCCAAAAGAGCAGTCGATATGATTCCACATCCAACGGAAATTACCAAAAATCAAAGACATCTTACATGGTGACTCATCCACCACTTTAACAACTTATCCAATTTATAAAAGAATTACCCATCATGGAGAACTACTTTCTGCTAATAAAACAAATTATCATTTTCAAAACAATTATTCTGCAGTTCAACTGGCTGAACATGTCACACATGCTCGACAGTAATATAATATATTAGCTTTCTCGGGTGATTTTCAGCTCAATAAAACAACAAATTTTGCTCACATGGAGATATTTTTAGATCACTGGTTTTTCCTATGAGATGAATAAATCAAAATGCTAGAAAAAGGAAATGACATCAAAATGGTTTCCACTGACACAGGTGATAATACTTGAAAAAGTAAAGCTGATTTCTAAAAAAAAATATTCACTTCTTAAACTGAGCAAGATACATGCACCAGAACAGTTTGAAAGTAAAGATAAATAGAATTAAAGACTAACATGTTACAGTCTGGGAGCGTTCTAAAAAAATATTTGGTAAAGAGAAACAAGTTATCTAATTTGGTAAAGAGAAACAAGTCATCTAATTTTGGTAAAGACAAACAAGTCATCTAATTTTGGTAAAAAGTAACAAGTCATTTAATTTTGGTAAAGAAAAACAAGTCATCTAATTTTGGTAAAGACAAACAAGTCATCTAACTTTGGTAAAGAGAAACAAGTCATCTAATTTTGGTAAAGACAAACAAGTCATCTAACTTTGAACATTTTACAACCAGCAAGCTGGATGATGCACTCAATGCCCTCTACACTAAGGCAAGAATGGATGATGGTCAGCAATACAAGAAAGCATGACTTGTAAACATGAGATATGATTTGAAACACAAGATATGGTTGGAACAGACATCTGAAATAAGATTAGCTGCTATAATCTGTGATCCATAGTTCATGTGGTGTAAAAAGACAATATTTCAAGCAATGGGTATCCAGCTAAATAAAGTGAGGACTTGGAAGTAATGAACACCACCACCCACTGGTTGTATAAGCATAATAAAAATGTATCAGTTATTCGTAGTGAATGATCCAGAATCAATAAATAGTGCTTGCCGATATTATGCTACACTTTTATTAGAGAACTGATGATAATGGACTTTGCTATAAATAAATATGATGACTGGAAACAACGAATACATATATCAGCTTGCAGTCAAAAATTCAGAATTATGGAACAACCATCATTAATTACCATATTTACCCAAATTAAAATACTGTGACTTCTTCTTCTTTTGAATTTTTCAACAACATACTGATATTTCAGTAAAACGAACAACCGTATCTTGACATAGCATGTTTATTCACAAATTTTAATGATTTATGTGATCTCTGCTGCCCAGACTAGGCATATGTTGATACCATTATTTGTTTTGATACGACTCTTGAATAAAGCCTTTTGAATATTCATTCTCAATGTTATGAACTTGTAGTTATAACTCATATTAAAGAAATACAATAGGTATGGACTCTTCCTTTGCTCAAAACGTTGTTCAATTAGACTGTGAAATATAGATTCTGTCCTCCTGGATAATATTATATTTCACAGATCAATAAAACCATGTAGTGAACTGTACTGAAGCCCATAAGTGAATAATATCTGTCATTGATATTTTACCATGTTACATATTTATCCAATTATTGTGAGTTGTAGGGTTAGCTCAAGTTACCTATTTATCCAATTATTGAGTTTTAGGGTTACCACATGTTACATATTTTCATGCAACTATTCCAGAATTTAAAAGTGAAATGATGTGTTATAATATGCCAATTCCTTAAGATCTCATGCGTTCCGTATCTTGATTTAAAGACTAATTGAATTTGCATGTACTTTGCCAACTCACTTTCAAATGTACTGAGTGTACTTATTTAACCATTATTGTTATATTTTGGGAACAGACATGTAGATTATGATGACTAATTATAGCTTTGATCAAAAGACTAATTACGTGTGCTTGTACTCTGCCACCTCACTCTCAAAAGTACAGAGTTTACTGCTTTTGACCATTATTGTTATATTCTGTGATGTTACTTAAATCCTAAGCCATAATTTTATTAAATAAACATGAAATTCCATAATTAAATTAAAAATGGGGTAGACTGATATGTCACATCTATTATTTTATTATCCCCTTGGGTGTATTTACTTAAAAGTTAAGTTATAACTTTACTATATAAACATTGAAATTCCATAATTAAATCAAAAATGTGGTATTCTGATGATATGTTATATTTATAATTTATTTCCCCTAACCCATTTCAAGATAGACCATATATATCTGTGATGGTTAAAAAGTTTAGACTGGGGTAGCGGATTAAAGTCCTATCGATTGCATTGCATGGAGGATTTTGTCAGGGTAATTTTCTCGTGACCTCTTTGTAAACAGATGACTGCTGACCTTTCAAAACTTGGTTCTTGAACAACTACTATTCACTCATTGTCATCATCTTTGTCATCATCATCACTGTCATTTTCATCAGCATCCATCATCATCATTATTACATATTCTAGTAGTAATTATAGTACTTCAGATAATTTGCACAATTTCCTACTCAAAGTATTTGCAATATAAACATAGCATTAATAAATTCTGGTGGAAAATGGTTTCATAGAGTTCTTCAAGCTTTCACTTCTAATTTTCATGTACAGTTCCAGTGGTATTGTGGTTAGTTAGAGCATCTGTCCTGGATGAGGGATGTTGCAAGTTCGAACCACAAACTGAGTCATACCAAAGATTTGTAAAAATAGTACTAACAGCTGCCTCACTAGGCACTCAGCATTAAGAGTTTAGTGTTAGGACTGGTTGATCTAATGTCAGAATAATGTGACTGGGTGGGACATGACACTATATATCTGCAGCATAATGCCCCAGTGCTAGACATTAATATAAACTGTGGCACTGCAGACATCGTAGCATTACGAGTGATTATTTTTTTAAAGCTATGGTAAATTTCCAAATCAAACACACTAATTTTCATGTTGTACATTTTTACTGACATCTATGGCAAGGAGCAGCTTGCTCAGCTGTTTGCATCATGCAGCTGGGATCTGATGTCAAAGAAGGAATAGACCTAATGTCAAATAATATAAACCCAATGACTGATAGGTCACCTTTCTTCAAAGACTGGCAATGTCTTTATGCTGAAATGCAGTTCCCATAATGTTCTTACAATGATATACATAAAAGCTTTCATCAATTCTGTATTCTTGAAATATCTGATATTTTTCTTGGACAATACAATGAATTTTAATCACATAGATTTATGAAGACCTTGACATGCCATTATAATTCATTCCCTGGTTATTATTTAATGTGTTGGTATGTTTTTATTTACAACAATTACAAGTCACTTATCTGACAACATTGAGAAGTGTTTGAGAGCTTAATAAAATGATTTGCATGAAAGCAGAGCTCACTGTGGTACTGATAGCCAAACCTTTATGATCTATTAAAAATTGACAGATCAAATCAAATTTCATAATAACAGGAAATTCCAGGTAAAATTAGTTCTCCATAAACCTTTTCTGATCAATACATTTTTCAGAATAATCAATGTTCTACCATTCCCCAATCAGATAAACGAGCGTAGAGTTATCAGAATAACAATTTACTTTCAGTATTTACTCCCACGAGGAACTGTGTGGCTTTATTCAAATTCTCATAAACAACAATGGAGAGGCTAACCAATTTAAAGTTAAACTTTAATATTTACTTGTGAATGGTGAATACAAACAAAAAAGTACATGTTCACAATTCAATTAACAGGACATGTCATAATCTAAAAAGTGCCTTTCTTGGTAAAACAAATGCTTTCTTTGTCCAATCAATACAATGGAGTGACTGCTTTAAGTATGAAACACTTGGTTAAGAAACAACTGACCACCAAGTGTGAAAAGATGGAAAGAGTCTGGTCAGCAAAAAGTAACAAAATATTTCAAACTTCATTTCAAACACTCAAAATGTTGGTCTCATGTATTATCAATTTCTTTTTACTTTTCTTATTTATGATTATAAAATATTAACTAATTCTTGTCAATCTTGATTATGTTTCCATTTTTAGTTATTTTTTTAAAATTTATTTATTTATTCATTTATTTACTACTAATTCATAAATTTTCATATTTATATATTTGTATTCATTTGTCCACTAATTTTTTTATCTCCTTCAACGTTTATCTCACATAAAAATGTAATTAAAGAAATAATTAATAATTTCCACAGTTAAAATCTTTTAAAATCTCATCTGAACATACCTTATTTGGTATTTGTACATGCTATGTATTTTTTTGTTTCATATGGAACAATTATGCAAAGAAATATAAAGAAAATCTACAATAAGAGGCAAGAAAATAAACAATTATATATATATATATTATTAATTAGTAAGCAAGTAATTCATTTTTTTAACATATATTGCAAAAGCCTGGTGAACATTACATTATATACGTGCCCCCATATTTAATTATCTTCCATGTAGAAATGTGGAGCTCATTTCATAAAAAAGAAAATGTGGGGCCCTTAAGGGAGATAATTTAGAGAAGAAAAAAACAAGAGTTATGAATACCATTACCCGCTTCTTCTTTGTTCAAGAAAATTAAAACACATCCTGTTCCAACCATGAAGTGGGTCAAAATCCAACCATGTGGTGGGTTTTCCATACAGGGATTCTAATTCTACACTCATTTTGATAATAAAAGCATGCAGTGTTTTGGCTGAAGATTTCACCTTTGGTTCTTTACTTTTTCGATCCATGTTCATCAACCAGGTGCTTTTGATTCCTGTTGAAGCTAATCATTAAGACATTTATATCGGCCAATAAAACTGATCATCCCATGCTTCTTATGCAATAAGTCAACTTTATTCAACAAGCCAACTTCAACAGTCCTCAATTCAGTCAGTCTAAAATCAGATGTAATTTTTTTCATCCTTAAATTTATTGGGGTCTGTTTAATTGGTACCATAGCAGCAACATTATCAATGAAAAATAAGGGTAAAGGAGAAGACACAATGGCACAAACTAGAATATACACTGCGACAAGTGACATTTTTTGCTGAAACCACATTCTTCTTTCTGCCAAAATAGCATTCACCTTTGACCTTTAATCCCCAAATCAGTAGGATTCTTCCCCACCTCTGATGTAAGCCAGGTATGTGACAGGGAACTAATGGTATTGTGCAGAAACCATGTTACAGTAACCTTGACATTTTAACCTTTGGCCCAATGATCATCATTGTAGCAAGTGTAAGATATTCAAAGTTTGATTTAGGCATGCTATGTTGAACTAATGTTAAAAGGCCAAATAAAAAAATGTGTGTTTTCTATTGCACTAGTTTTAAAATAGAGGTAGGCAGGGTGTGTGTGCTTTTATTGCCATGGGCAAAAAAGGTATTCTGATTGGCCAACCTGAAACATGTATATTTTTTTCAGGCAGAGCTCAATGAAAATCAGAATAGGCCTGATGCACTCTTTAATATGCCATAGTCTTCGGGACTCCCTCATTAAATTGCTAGATATGCAATCAAAGTGTGCAGGTTCAAATCCTACCGTTGGATCAAACTGGCCTGTCTACCATAGTTATCAGGGCCTGTCTACCATAGTTATCAGGGTCTGTCTACCATAGTTATCAGGGTCTGTCTACTATAGTTATCAGGGCCTGTCTACCAGTTATCAGGGCCTGTCTATAGTTATAAGGGCCTGTCTTTCATAGTTATCAGAGCCTGTCTACCATAGTTATCAGGGTCTGTCTACCATAGTTATCAGGGTCTGTCTACCATAGTTATCAGGGTCTGTCCCTGAGCAAGGCAGTTTACACTTATTGCCTCAGCACTAAATAACCTACTTGTGTTGATGAGACATACAACAACAAACCAAGTCAATTTATAATGTGATACTGCCTGAATAATTTCATTCCCTAAAAAATATTTACATAAATGTTAAATATTTCTGATTATTTTGCTAAAATGACATTCACATATGGCACTTGATAAGTAAAAAAAAAACTATAACTAATCATTAATTGTTTATATAGCATTGTATATTTGTTCAAAGCAATGGATAAATATATATTTTTACGAAAAATACAGAGATGGTTTATGAAATAATACAAATCTTATTGTTTTCATGTGAAGGTTAAAATCTGCCATTTTCAAAAAGGAATAATTTTACTAAGAATCAGTAAATAAAGGAATATTACAGATGTTGATAGGAAATCTGTTTTGTGTTCGTATTTTTCCATTCTGTATTGTTTTTTTTTTTGTTTTTTTGGGGGTTTTTTTTTGTCTAATTCGATGATTTTAATTTAACTGCAAATGCCATACAAAAAGGAACAGAAAAATGTCAGTAATCTACCTAATGGACTGCCGCTGACGTCGTGCAAGAAGAATTTAAAGACAGCCTGACATGATACGTAGTTATTGTTTTGCATTAAATAATAAAATGCAAATTTCGCTCATTAAAAATGCCATGTTAACCATGTACTGATCTGAACTATACTCTATACATTATTGTCTAAATCAACAGTACCTTTCTTAGAACAACGTTATGTGTGTGTCTGTGTGTGTGTGTGTGTTATCTAACTTGTCACTGTAAATTAAGATGTCACATTTGTTTTTAAATTTAACTCAATGTTGAATGTGGAAAACAAACAAAACTTACCTGCATCATCTGATTATCGATACATTTACCGCCTGTTCAAGGTAAAATACTGCGTTCTATTTGAATTAACGCCGATTAAGCGAAAAACGGAGGTTGCAGAAGTGCTATTTTTAAAATTCGATGTCATCTGAGGTCACATTTTTGCTGTTGTAAAACAGAGGCATGATTGTAACTCGAATCTCCAGCCGCAGCAACCTGCTGATGTTTTCATGAGAGTTGCGCAAGCGCAGTACTCCTTTCCTCGATACTTCCTGCGAGCATTTGTATCTTCTCATTGAAAAATTGATTTTACCGTACTTTTCCCACAAAATATTCATTAAATAATACGAGGTACTTGAACAAATGTATATTCCCTCTATCTTCAATGACGATGTATTAGATATTATTTAAACAGCTGGATCAAATATGGATTGTATTTAAAATTAATACGTGTTTAATTGATCAGGAAGTGTGAAGCCGGGCTCATATAAGCGTGATTCACTGGTCTGTTTGTGTACACTAATAGGATTATTCCTTCTTTTTTTTCCCTCCGACACTATGAGTCATCTCCAGATTAGTTGATCATCTTGCATTAGATGCATCCATATTGACTTGTAGTGATACCTTTCTATTTTAAATGTATGAAAAACTGAGTAGTTCAGTGGATTTATACCTTTGGGATTTATCGTGTTTTGTACTTCTTCAGCTTTTAACGACTTGGAAGAAAACTTTTCGATTCAAATTTTAAATTCGTTAGATCTGCCGGTGCACAATGCGACCTCAGATTAGAGTATTTGTTGTTTTTAGTTGAAATACGGTAGGCTGGAGGATTAAATTATATTTTTCAACTAAATTACCCAAGAAACTATGCTCTAAAGTCATAATTTATACATTCTTACTATATTCTTTAGTTCGTACATTCTGACACTATCAACGTAAATTTAATTGGGTTGGGTGGGTGGGAGTTGTAGCGAAAACCTTGTCTTTTCTTTGTATAATCTACAGCTTCAAGACTTTAAATCCGATTAAAGAGTTATTTATATTATAAACCAACCACAAATACCATTGCTGCTATATTGTATTTTAATTTCAGACGCTATTGGAAACTTTTTTAATTTTTAAAATGTATTGGAAACGTTTTCTAATTTTTAAAATGCATTGCTTTGTAGGTCCACGATCTGAGAGTAAACAAGACCGATTCTTTAATGCGCTTTTTATTTACTTCACAAAATAATATAGAAACTAGGCCAATTGCCCGTCCTAGGGAAGGACTAAAATTGAAAAAAAACTGAAGACAAAGATGGGATGAGCTAGTTTACAAGAAAGTTTGAACATAAAACTAAAAGGTATTTCAACATAATTGGGATTTTTTTTTAAAAAAAAAAGGACAAGCGAAATTAAAAAGAAAGTTTTATGATAAAAATTAAATAAGTAATTTTAAAAACAAAATGAGATTCCTTCGCGACTTTCGAACTAGCGGTCTTTTCTTTGGCAGGCGGTACACATAAAGAAAGACAAATGTGCAGCGCCGGATTAAGCACCGTGGAGGCCCATAGGCAGTCAAACTTTTGGGGCCCCAGACCCACGGTCACGGTCTCATGGGGGCCCCTGATGGGGCCCATAAAAGTCGCGGGGCCCATAGGCAGTTGCCTACTCTGCCTAATGAGTAATCCGGGACTGCAAATGTGGTTGTGAAACTGTGGGACATCCAACCCATTATTTGTAGGTGGCACTCTTTATATAAAACAAATCTGAGGAATATATATATATATATATATATATATATATATATATATATATATATATATACACATTATCTTCACCTTTGACCCTAATGATAACTTTTAACCTGACTGTGTGCCATGCAAGTGCTTAATGCGATTTTAGTAAATTATTGTTTCGACTTTCAACTCGTGAGAAAAAGGTTCGGTTGTCTTTTGATTTTGCTCTTCTTTTTAAATGTTAACATTAGTTTAATGTGGATGCTTTCAGATGATGTACAGTTCTTTTTAAATGTTAACATTAGTTTAATGTGGATGCTTTCAGATGATGTACAGTTCTTTTTAAATGTTAACATTAGTTTAATGTGGATGCTTTCAGATGATGTACAGTTCTTTTTAAATGTTAACATTAGTTTAATGTGGATGCTTTCAGATGATGTACAGTTCTTTTTAAATGTTAACATTAGTTTAATGTGGATGCTTTCAGATGATGTACAGTTCTTTTTAAATGTTAACATTAGTTTAATGTGGATGCTTTCAGATGATGTACAGTTCTTTTTAAATGTTAACATTAGTTTAATGTGAATGCTTTCAGATGATGTACAGTCAGCGAAAGCCTTGGATTCACCTAAACCATTCAAGGATGTAGGAAGAATAACCATTCTAAATAAATACAGATCTAGGAAAAAAAAAGATATTAACATTAAAGATATAAGATAAACAGGTAAAAGTTCAATTTTTTAAAGATATAAACCGCATTATTGTTTGACTTTTTTTTTTACCTATAACGTTTCCTAGAGGACTGTGTCGATAAGAGACAGAAGTTTGGATATAGTAACTCCCCAAACAAGTTTATAGGTAATACACCAGTGAAACTCTTGAAAACACACACACACACACACACACACACACACACACACTGCAATAAGACGGAACTACAGCAATTTACTCCATACCGTTGTTTCCGAATCACAAGGAGAAGAATTGCACAGCTCATAATACAATCCTATCTGTAGATCTAGACAATTTTCCACTGGTCATGCAAGAAATGACAATTTTTAGAAAATACTCGTGACATTCGGCACACATTGGTCGACAAAATATAATCTTTCTATATTTTCTGTTCACCGTCACTGTACCAATCCTGTTAATACGTTCGTTCACCTTTTCATTATACAAGAATTGGTTTACTGACCGTATTTATTTTTTTTTGTTGGGTGCTAGAAACTGTTTTTATGGAGGGTATTTGTCCAAAATATATCAACATATCTACATATAGCAGCCAGTTCGATCTTGTAACATTTAAATGCCAGAAAGGCATATGTTTACAAATTCGAACGATGGGTGGTTGATTTAATTAAAACAGCATCTGCAAACCATGGCAATATTTCTCAATAACTGACGGGAGATAATAATTCCAACGATGATCTCAATCACACAAACGCTTGAAATATATTATACTACCGAAGATAAGGTTTTGTTTTACTATACTATTAGGATCTAATGCAATTAAAAATAAACATACTTTAAAATATATGCAGTGAATAATCGTAGTTTTTCTGTAACATAACAAACGTCAACATTCTGAGTCCGTTACTCTATGATAATTACCGTTTTTAACTCGTAATATAGAATTGGAAATGTGATGACAAATGATTCACATCAAAATACAATTCTGAATTATTTCATTCTTTGTATGGAGTAAATCTAATTACATGTATCGTGATCACACTCCTGCGTAATCATGAAATTTTCGTCATAAATTCCATGAAAATTATTGCTATTAATATACCTTCTTTCACGGAATAAAAGTCATTCTTATATGCACATTCTTGGATATTAATAAGGTTTATTCCGTCTAAGATGGAATTTCCATTTCATACATATATAAACAGAGACAAGTGGTTTGTATTTATTTATCTGTAACTTATTTAAGGTTGAAATGTCATGATTAGTAATGTCAGTGATGTTTATTCCGTCCAAATATAAATATATTTATATTTCATAAAAGCTTTGGTAAATATAAAGTAAAAATGACTCATAAATTCATAATTATTTCATGTTTTATTTCTATTTGCAAAACTATTGTTCTTATACCTTAAATGACATACATAAGGAGATAATAAATTAGATATTTAATTAAATTAAACTAAATTAAACTAAAAAAAACTACACTTTATTTTGGAATAATTACAAACGGATTAAGTCTAGTGATGAACAAGAATAATTAATTTACATTAAATAATAAAAATATAATGCGCACGGAAAATCTCAACTTTATAATGTTACACCAAATAATTTATTATTTCGTGCAAAGAGTAATACATGTTACTGCATTACTTCCTCGCTGAGCAAAGAAAAAAGATGACAAGAACGTTTAGAAGCATGTGCAAATCAGGTAATGGTTATATATATAAAAAAAAAAAAATGGGGAAATATATTCTTTTATGGACTGACATTCGAGACGTTGTTGATATGGCTTCGCTGTGCCCAGTTTATATAAGACGTTTACTTTAGACCCAATGACTTGGCCATTTCCGACGAACTTTTGTTTGTACATCGTTTACCTGAACGGATTAGACCCTGAAGTATTCTTTGAGTGGGTTCCGTTGCTAAATCTTAATGCTGATGCAGGCGCGTTTCGTAATTTTCAAGCCCTTTCTGATTATTTCCATACATAAATATGCCTCGTTAAGTTTCCAATGGGACGATGCGAGTACAACAGAGTGTGACAAGACAGGCACACTATTTAAAGTAAAAAAAAAGTTCTCTATCGGTAATCGCTAAATTTCCGCCGGGGGTAATTTGGCGATTACATATATAGTGGTTACACTTACCCCGCCTAGTTCAATACACGTTCTACTTTCTTCCAAACTCTTGTATTTAGAACCTTCAAACCACCACCCACCACCCCAAAAAATACCAAGCAACATTTGTTATATAGACTGACCCGCAAGGAAACCCTCTTTCCAGGAAATATTCTCTTTGAGTAGTCTGGCTTTATGGTCCGTCTACACACTTGAATACAAATATTACTTTCTTCCAAACTATTTTATTTAGAACTTTCACCCTCAGACGTACCAAGCCACATATTATATATGAACATCTCTTTCAGTGGTCTACATACTTAGCAGACAGAACGTTCAATATATAGGTCATCGAAAAAGGTTTTTTTTTTTTTAGCACGCTACGAGTTTATGTTCACCTGGTTGTAAAATTGACTTGTGTGCCACAAGAATATGCAATCGTCTTGACAAATTACATTAAAATAGTTGGATCATATGTGATATAGGCTGATAGACTGCAGTGATAAAAATTTACAATATTTAAAAACATTTAATTTTTCAAATACAGTTTTAAATTGGAAATTGCAACAAAGTAGTATAACACTGTTCCAAGCGTCTACGTGATCGTGATCATTATGAAATTATATATCCTCAGAGTTGGATGATCGGGGAAAATTTTGCGATTTTTGCCTAAACTGTTATTAAAGATTAACCACCCACCCACCCCACCCCCATCCAAAAGGTTGTCTTAAATTTCTTCAAACGAAAGAAAAAGTGTTATTGTTTGCTTAAAACAGTCTTCGTCCAACCAGCGGCGCGCGTGCTGCATGCGGCCTAGATGTCTCGAAGGCAAAACTATTGTAATGTTGCATAATAAAAGTTGTCCAACCCGCGGTTAGGTTGCTGCGTGCGGCCCAGTCTTTCACATTGTGTAACCTCTGCCATCTCGGCAATTCCTTTGAAGCTATGTGTTTTAAATAAAATGAATAATTAAGGACAAAGAGTTGTTCTTGTCCAAGCGGCTAATGACTTGACGTATTTGATCTGTTTTGTTTTTGTTAGGGTTGGGGGTTGGGGAGGGGGCTACAGCCAAGAAAGATTGTTCGTCACTAGCTTATAAGATATTTTACATTTAAAAATATAAATATTTTGAGACATTGTGGTGATAACGATGCATATTTGTTGAACTCAAATGAGTTAAATTCAAGAGAAGTAAAGAAAATGTAACATTTAGTAACAATTTAGAATTTAAATTACAGAAAAGTGGAAAGATATGGTAGGGATTGGTTAATTAACCGTTATAGACTTGTGTACAAAACTTGAGAATAACACTTATTATTCTTTTAAGCCTACGATCCATATATTATGTTGTGTTTTTGTTTTGTTTTTAGCAACAGAGTGGCAGAAATACATGTACTCGAAGAATTTAATCAAATTAATATTTTATGTGGTGACTTCAATTTAGTATTTAATCCGATTTGGAAAGGTATTTTGTTTTGTTTAACGCCATTTTTCAGAACACGATACATGGCGGCCAGTATTAATGGTGGAGGGAGAAGCCTGGAAAACCCCCGGGGGGGGGGGGGGGAGAAACACCGACCTACGAGAAGCTACTGGCAAGCTTTATCACATACCAACATTTGCCGAATCTGAGACTCGAACACACGCAGAGAGAGATGTGATGGAAGTGATCCGTAACGGAGAGCGCTTTAGACCACTCGGCCACTCGGGGTCCCCTGGAAAGAAATGTAAGTGTTAATAACCCAAAAGCTAAAGGAGTATATAAATTCACAAAGGACCATTCCATGGTAGACTGGATCAATTCTTGTTAGAATAGCTCATACCATTGAAGACTGGATCCTGACATGATAGAATGGATTATAAAACTTGGAAGACTGGATCATAATATGGTAGACTGGTTAACAACATGGTATACTGGAACATTAAATGGTAGACTGGATCATAACCTAGTAGATTGGATCATAACATGGTAGGATCGTAACCAAGTTGACTGGATCATATCATGGTAGACTGGATCGTGATATGATGGACTGGATCATAACTTGGTAGACTGGATCATAATATGTTTGACTAGATCACAGCATGTTGGACTGGCTTATGGTTGACTGGTTATTGTTGTTGCAGGGTTTAACACCTAGTATGGAAGCTAGTACAACTGGTAGAGCAAGAACCTGGGGAAACTCCCAGAAATAAACACCGACCACGAGAAGCTACTGGCAAGCTTTCTGACGTACCCACATTGACCGAAGACTCGAACCCACGCAGACAGGTGAGATGGTAGTGATCTGGAACGGTGAGCGCTTTAGACCACTCGACCACTCGGGGCGAAAATGGTAGACTGGTTCATAACCTGATAGGCTGGATCATTACATGGTAGACTGCATTGTAATCCGATAGACTGAATCATAACATGGTAGAATGAATCATTACATGGTAAAATGGATCACAACTTCGTAGACTGGATCATTACATGGTAGACTAGATTGTAACATGAAAGACTGGATCATAACATGGTAGACTTGATCGTAACAAGATAGACTGAAGCGTAAAAAGGTAGACTGAATCATAACAATTTAGACGGCCATAACAAGGTAGAGTTGATCATAACATGGTGGACCATTACACAGTTGTTAAGCCACATACAAGAAGATACACTTGGCACAGGAAAAAATCTAATTAAACAAATGGGATTCGATTTTTTCTTTTTTTTCTTCTGAATGACTAACAAACGTAGTAAATGACGTAATATACATAATATATCTGGTCGGATCACTCGATTACTATCATTGAACTAAAATTCAATAAGTGTACACAATGGAAAGAGTTCTGGAAATGTAATAAGATTGTTTTTAAGTGTCCAGACTAGGCCAGGAATGTAGAAGAGACAATTAACAGAGGAACAAAAACACAACATGCACTACCTGTTTATATTCTTGATGAATGAAAATATATCAATGTGGTTGATAGTCATTATTGAATTGATAATTATCTGTTTGTATCAACTTTAGTAATAGAAATGTAGAGGCAAAACTCTCATTTGTTTGATCCATTGATCTATCAGTCATCATACTTTTGGAAATTAAAAAATGAATTAATATAATTTCCTAACAAATATATTTTTAGCAATCATTCAGATCGGTTTTATCTCATATTTGTTTTCAGTAAGAAATGTTCTTAGATCAGACGAAAAATACACAGGAAGACGTTACAAGTTTAGAAGTTTCAAATATGTGATATTTGGGGGTAGGGTAGTGGGTGGGGAAAAACACTTTTAACAAATAACTGGCTCTGCTGGATATTGGCGGTGACATCGAAACTAAACGCCTTTCTCCCGGATAAACATAGGCAACCGATCCGGGTTGGTCTGGAGAGGTATTGAACCAGTAAACCTTGCATTACGAGTCCGCCGCTCTACCAAATGTGTGTTTGTGTGTGTGTGTGTGTGTGTGTGTGTGAGAGAGAGAGAGAGAGAGAGAGAGAGAGAGAGAGAGAGAGAGAGAGTCACAGGTATGTTTGCGACTCGTTGAAATATTAAATTTGGCACAAGTATATCAATATGAACTTTTTGAAGAAAATTGTATGGAATCATGTTGTACAAAATCGACTACAACGACCAAGGAAGAACAAATGTTCAGTCATGAAGTTGTGGATAATAGTCTATCGGACCTGTTAGAGACCTTTGAAGCATTATACGTTTTCAATCAGAAATCAGTTCCTGTGATGTGTGGTTTCGTAACATAACGACAAAGAAAATAAGACAAAAATTGTCGAACTTTTTAGGCAGTTAGAACATCGGTTTACTTGAATTATTCTTTGGTAAACAAGTAATGTTGACCTAGATCCTGACCTTGATTCAGGGTTAGTGGCAATACTTAAACACGTATTATTTTAATTTTAAAATGAATGGTTGTTGTCAATGCCAAGATGGGACTAGTGAATTAAGAGTAAATAACTTCTTATAGTAAAAAGATTGACTCTCGTCAAGTTCATGTTAGGAGTACGTGATATAAACGATCACGTAACTCCTTCCCGCCACTTTCTCCATATCGCAATTTGGGGATTTTTTTTTCAAAAATGCATATTAGAATACGCTATCTTTCTTTTAGTAAAATATAGTTAGTTTGGAGCTTTTACAAATGACGTTAGGTCATTTTCTTTTGTTGCCGTCAGTTTTGGAATTCATTTTAACAATTCTTCAGTTCATTTGGGTTTTAAAGGATTACTTGATCTCTCTGGAAATATTTAATGTGCTCATGCCGAATCTTTGGACAAACACAGTTTATCAAAATTTTATTCGGATTTCCAACACCGGGGTGTTAAATATTGTGTTTCAACAAGGAACTGTAGACAAGTACAAATAGACTTCAGCATACGTCATCGTCTTTCATCTTGCATTTTCCAACAAAACTATAACTTGAATCTATTAGAACATTTAATTACTAAGACTTTTATAATTTAATGCGTGGATTGTTCTTGGATTACTTTTGGACTTAGTTCCTAAAACGATAAGTTCTTTTTCCAGTTTTACAATCTTTTTCCAGGAAAATAATTATTTATTAAGTTTTACAAAGCTTGTTTTCACTCTTTCTTTGTTACCGTTTATTAGAGCCTAAACTCGTAACAGTATGATTATTTGTCAGTGTCTTATATGTGTGGGTACTGTTACGACTTCCTAAACTATGTAACAGAAAGAAGTGAAACTAAAAATGTTTAAAATCAAGAGATAATTTGTTTGTCTAGAATATAAAAGTTCAAAGGACATTGTGAATATAATTTTAAAAAATCCTAAATGTCCTGCCACAAGTAAAAGAAAGTAAAGAATGTTCTGAATCAATTCCAAAAGTCGCAAATGTTCTCATATACAAAGATGATATAATTTAAAACATTCTCAATCCCATGGTGGTGGTGGTGTTCTTGCTATAGGGTTTAACGACATTTTCAGAACAAGATACGCTATACATGGCAGCCAGTATAAATGGTGGAGGAATAACCCCTAAAAACCACACAAAGAACCAACCACCAACGAGAAGCTATCGGCAAGCTTTCTCACATGCCCACATTGGTCGAACCTGAGACTCAAACCCATACAGACAAAGGTGAGATGGCAATGATTCGTAACACTGAGCGCTTTAAACCACTCTGCCACTCGGGGCCTCTCAAGGTATTGTTTTAGGCCAAAACGTAAATGAGCGCTCTGTAATTCCAATGCATATTTTAAAGAAATAATTCTTCTAATATTATATCTGAACTCAACTTTAAACACTGGTCATAGATTCTCAGTGATTTATATTAAAAAGGAAGGAATAATTGTTTATCAAATTTCTTTGTTACAAATACCCAATTTTTGACCTATGAGGGAACTGATTGCTCTAGAAAACCCAAATTTCCGATGGCAAATTCCACCAAACTGTACATAAATTGCTGTTAGAACCTGCTACGGTCGTAAACAATGTTAGACCCCTTAAACTCAAATTGTAATAAATCCCATTTAAGAAAAAGAATGCAAATGTCAGGATGTTGCGTCTTCTAACTTCAGTCATGGACAAAAGTGAAGCACACAAATTAATCAAACATTAAACAGGAAAATATATTATTGCATGTCCTTTTATCATATAAATGTTAATAATGTATAGATTTACATGCAACCCGATTCGAAAAACAACAGAATGAATGGAAGATAAGAGGTTTGTGAAAATTGTGTCGTTTTAGAATTTGCATGCTACTTGCTAGTAATTGTAAATAGGTAAAATAAATGCATTTGATGTTCTCCTTCTTCGGTTACTAATTCCAAAAATGCATTTGTATGTTGTTTAAATAAGACCTAATTAAACTATTTACTTATGGCGAATTTCTCAGGCCATACACAGGTGAATGTAAAGCACCACGAAGGATAATTAAAAGATGAACAAAAGCAGCAACAACTACACACACATACACACACACACACACACACATACACACACACACACACAACTATTATTTACGAATTAAAATGGTGTTGTTGATCATAATATAGACAATTACAGTAATAGTTCCAATGTCATAATAAAAACAAAAATAAGAATGCCTGTGGCATT
This sequence comes from Unio delphinus, assembly GCA_029339505.1. Classification (NCBI taxonomy): domain Eukaryota; kingdom Metazoa; phylum Mollusca; class Bivalvia; order Unionida; family Unionidae; genus Unio; species Unio delphinus. Next base: position 3,267,536 of record JAQISU010000242.1, read on the forward strand.
GTTTGCATGCTGGCATAAATACGCGAAAATTAAATAACATTCTCTGTACAATAGCAAGTATAAGACAGGTACGATCAACAAATAACAAAAGTCCAGGATTGTAGAAAAAGGAATCAAATGAAAAACACGCATTGACATTAATGCTGTAAAAAATGACAGTGATTACAAGCACTGTGAGCTCACATACTATTTCAATACAAAACGGATACGTTTTTTTTTATCTCCAAATAGAGGGCGGATAAATAAATATCGCTAGTCGTCCACAATATCATTTTGGTTACATTAATTATATTTTATTTCATCGCGAACTTAACAATTTAAATGGAAGTCAATGATAAGAAATCCTAAACATTATCAATGGCAGATGATTGGAAGTCCCAAACAATGGCAAATAAGTGGAGATCCTAAACCTGTAATGTAATATTTCTGAGAAAAAAAATTAATTATCCAAGTCTTCAGTGATCTTGCTATTTTCAAACGCCCATGCGACACGTTCTGTGTCTATGACTGACTGACTGACTGACTTTATTTCCTCTTCAACAGAGATTACATCAGATTAATAAAATTCAGGATAATTAAAAGTCATGAAATACAACAGAAAAGAATATTTAAAAAAAATTCACGTCAGAAATGCACCTCTCTACTCCTTGGATGGTATTATCAACTTCAGTTGGGTGGCTAGATTTGTATATTTGGGTGTTATCAGCATAAAATTGGTCAGACACTGGATGATGATCTATGACACCTGAGTGCGGCTGAGTATATAGAATAAAGAGATCCGGTTCAAGAATATACCCCTGTGGAACACCACAACATATATCAGCTTGGTTCGAGTGTATTCCATTTATAAATACAATTTATGACCTGCTAACTAAGTAGGACTTGAACCACAGTAAGGCTGATATAAACATGATCATATTAGATACTTCATGCAGCTAACTCATGGATTTCTAGACAATCTAAACCATACCGCTGCATTAGCGGAAATATCTTTCATTTTTCCATTTTGTGACCAAATTGTTCCTCTCTTCAAATTAAAAATATCAAAGTTATCAAAGTTTGTATCATAAATATACACCAATTTCGTAGCTTTAAAAAATAAGTTGACAAAATTCGGGATAAAGAAGTGTATATTAAAAAAGTGTATCTAGCATATCTGAGTCGAAAGTTTGATCATTTAAATTTAGAGTTATCGTAGATTTCAACGATACGGTATTATTATTAACACAACAATCTCCGTTTTTACGCCTGGCGTATTCATATTCCATGTTCGAACCAAGATCTCCGTCCGAGTCCAAACCGGGATTTCACCCAAATCTCCATTTCTTAAATCTATCGGTCGCCGACGAGTTGGTTGGATTCATTTTGCAAGTTTATGGATTAACGCGAGTACATCAGAAGGTTCCCAGACGCGTGAGGTTATGGGCTCGAACTCCCGCCAAGTCATACCAAAAACATATACAAGTGATACTTATTGTTATTGTTATTAAAGGTTTAATACCACTTTTCAGCACATGATAGGCTATACATGGCTGCATATATTAATGCTGGAGGAAGAACCCGGGAAAAGCCCAGAAAGTACCACCAATCCACGAGAAGCTATCGGCAAGCGTTCTCACATACCCACATTGGTTGAGTCCGATACTCAAACCCACGCAGAGAGAGAGAGAGAGAGAGAGAGAGAGAGAGAGAGAGAGAGAGAGAGAGAGAGAGAGAGAGAGAGAGAGAGAGAGAGAGAGAGAGAGAGAGAGAGATGGCAGTGATCCGTAGCGATGAGCGTTTTAGACCACTCGGGACCCCCATAAAAATGTTACTATAAGCTAGGCGCTCAGCATTAAGAAGTTAGTATTAGGACTGGGCGGCCTCGTCTCAGGATAATGTGACTGGGTGGGAGATGATTCTACAGGTCTGCGACATGATGTCCCAGTCGTAGACATCAATATAAACTGCCACACTGCAGACATCCTAGCCATTTGAATGAAATTTTGTTAAAGCGATGTTCAAAATATTTTTAAAAAATCACACACACACACACACACACACACACACACACACACACACACACAGCTGTATATCAACAAGATCGGCCGTCTGAACGACATCCTCAGGCGGATTTTTGGGTGTGCAAAGACACTAGCATTCACACTGCTACTACTAGGTTAAAGAATTGAGAATCTCGAGAAAGTTGATTTCATAAAATAAATAAAAATTATTTTTAAAAATCCACGTTGCCATTGCCCTTCTCGATATCCAAGTGGAAAACTGATGTATAATGTTGTTTACAAAATCAACATCACTGGTCAGGCACAACATTGACATGATTTTGGACAAAGAGAAAAGTACCAAATACAGATATGCTTGATATCTAGTTATAGAACAAAAAGCCAACAAACAATACACATTAAATATACATAACACAAAAGATATACTGTAATTTACAATGCATCGTCCTTTTCGGTCGCTTTCATCATAAAAGTTTCAGTGGAAGCCATGTTTCGCTTGAGAATGGCTCTATGGCAACACAGCTATTGCTGAAAAGACCGGTGTCTAATTATATATTAGGGAACCAGTTCAAACGTATTTACAGACAAGTCTCCAAACTTGAAGTTTCGTTTGAGTACAACGGCTAATATTGAAGTCAAATGACGTTGAAAACCTTTACAGATAATTTAAAATGAATACTTATTGTGTGTGTGTGTGTGTGTGTGTGTGTGTGTGTGTGTGTGTGTTTTGATATGAAATATCTCGACACAGAATGTTTGATGGAATGCACGGTAGCTGCAAATAAGTAACCTAATATAATAAACGTTCTATCACTTAAACAAAGGGAGAAATAAATGCGACAATTTTAGTATTAAAATGGTGAAAAATGTACTTGTACGGACCGAAAAAGTGACCTACATTTCTTTCGACTGACAGGAAATATCATTTTTTCATGTGTGCGTAGGAGTTTGGAGACATTAGATAAGAATCGAACTTGAACGATATACAGCACGTGCAGAGTTGGGACAGTTTGTTTGACAATTCACCTATAATTAAGCTAAATTGTGCATGCGATCTGCATGCTATTTTCACTGTCGGTTATTGAAATACATGATCAGTATGTTTTGCACACGTGTTGCTAAATATCCATAAAAGGTATTATTCCAGGAAATAAAATAAAATCTATTGATTTGCCTTTGATTACAAAAGATAATAGCTTTCGTTTCCATGGATACACGTACTGGCTTGTTGATTTATCGCTGATAGCACCTCTAGCAACCACACACTTATTAACATTTATATTCTGAATAAACAGAGACAAAAGTATGTTGAACCTTTCATAATATCTCAAACTTATAATTTTAATGCATTGTTTTTAACGTAATTAAACGAAATCCCATAGCTTTACATGACGTCCTGAAATAGTGCTATTTCTCTATCTAGCTTTCTCTCTCTCTCTCTCTCTCTCTCTCTCTCTCTCTCTCTCTCTCTCTCTCTCTCTCTCTCTCTCTCTATATATATATATATATATATATATATATATATATATATATATATATATTGGGTTAACCGAATTTATTCATCGTGATTTTATGTAAAGCCACAAAGTTTTAAACGTCTATATGAATTGATACAAAAACCTTCTGCTTTATATTAACACTTTATGTCCACCATATTCCATTATAATGAGATTGGTTCCTTTTGCACGTTTTAAGATGACATAAAACCGGGATTTTAGCTACTAAAAGAATATTTTTAATTAAAAAACCGTCATCAAATTGCTTATTATAAAGATATGTTATAAACTTCATCTTTACAACACAATTTTAAAATATAATAAATGGTTTAGGGTTCTTACTTTTATTCTTTTTCTTTCAATTACTCTACGTCTCCACTTCCTGCAGTGAAATGTACACTCTGTTTCAGATATCTGTCTACATAGCAGTCTATATCGTATTAACTGCTTTCATTTTTGTTTTATTTTGTTGTTATTATATAATTAATGAACAGCAAATGGTGCCTAGATATTCCAACATAGTCACTGATTAGGCAACACATGTGAACAGAAGAGAGATAATACGAATATTAACAATTTATAAGTCAAGTAAGAGTAATATACCTTTTTTTTTTTTAGACCAAGGAGATCAGTGTAGACCTCACGGAACTAGCAGCCCAGAGGGCGAGCCTACATGGTTTTAGAAGCGTCCGCAAAATGATAAACACAGCGTTGATGATTTAGCGCCGAGAAATTTTCAGCCTTGACAGCGTCAAGGTTAAATTGTGGAACCGAACGAGTGACGGAACATTTCACAAATGCGAATCGTGGAAATGGGGAGTGGGCGGGATTAGTCTAAGGCTTCTTACAAAAACGAAATCGTAAGATTCCATATCTGGTGCCATATTATTGATATATAATAATGATTTAATTCTAGTAGCAGAGAGGGCAAGTATACAGTGAGACGTCTGGAGAGTAAACACGAGTGCATACATTTTTAAAAAAACGCCAAGATAAAAATACAATAACTTACAAAACTACCCCCTCCCCAAAGAGAGATTCTCGGTTTGTTATAGGCTTCAATTTGACGTTATTGGCGTTATAGTTTCGTTTTCGTAATAAGCCTTAGATTTGGAAACGGACGCTTCTAAAACAAGGTGGGTTCGCCATCTCTGCTGCTGCACTAATTCAGTTCCCGTAGTAAACCTATGTAAGCAGCATATTATAAATTCAACAACTTTAAATTTCTGAGTGCTCATGATTAAGCCTATATTTATTAGTACAGATGAACCCTGGGTGATAGCTTCTGTGTAGAGAAAATGATATGGTCCGATGTATTTTCTCGACCTACATGTGTTTGAAACATATGCTTTCAAATTGTGCTCCAAAGAGTCGGGTACTAATTTCAATAATTAGTGTTCCAAACTCAAGACTGTTAAAGGATTGAAATTCCATCAATAAAACAATGTCTCTATTGTTTTCTAACT